>ML786338.1:378102-401567 GCA_009831015.1 Picea engelmannii | reverse complement strand
GCAGATTTGATTGTATCAGCCCGAACCTTCTTTCAATAATTGATCTTTATGGTGCTTTCATCATCAATTGAATTTTTTATCCATGGAATGCTTAGGCTCTATCTATTCATATTCGGGCTCCTATGAGAGATGTTTTTTTTTGCGGTAATAATGCAGATGGATGGTTTAAAGTGAAACTTCCCTTGAACATTGTGAGGCATGGAAAATGACTTGGAAACATTGACCCGACAAGTACCAAGAACATAATGTGATGATAATAAGAGCACTCTTCGACTGGAATGAAAAAGTATAACGACACATGGAATTGGTATGACTCATAAACAAGTAGATTACCCAACTGTAAGACGAGACACAAACAGGTGCCATGCTCAAGGGTAACAACAATCGCTACCATAATGGATTCCAAAAACCTTGACCCACTTCTTTCAATTTTCCCCCACCATGATTGGTGAGTACCTCTTTGTTTTTTAACGAGATGGAGAAGGATAAAAGATGCTTAGTATAGCTCATATTTGATGAGTCCCTCGACATATGTTTAAAGAACCTGAAGAAGGAGGGGTTCGGTTGTGTATGGATCATGGAGATTGGACTCACATAGGTCCTTCAATGCATAATTTTATGAGTCCAAAGAAGGTAAACTTGGTGGTTTTTCACATTTAGAGAATCCAAAAAAAAACTTAAAGACGACTCCAAGGGTGAATTTTTCATAAATTTAGTCTCCTATGTCTGAAAAAGGGTAAAATAATACAAAGGAGAACTCTTCTAGTCATGCTTTACTAGAGTATTGTTTTTCATAATTAGTCTCATGAGGCCGAAAAAGAAATAAAATACCACTCGAAAGACCTTTCAAACCTTTTAACTAGTGTGAAAGGAAACAATCTCACTAAAAAATCTTTTCATGTTTGGGGAGTCTAAAAAGAGCTTAAAGGAGACTCCAAAGAGTTCATTTTTCGTATAGATTTTACGAGTTCAAAAAACAGATAAAAGTATACTCAAAAACCTATTCTCATGTATTAACAAGCATGAGAAAGAACAAAGACTGAGCTCGGTATCCTATTCTCATATATTTACGAGCATGAGAAATAACAAAGACTAAGCTCATTCTAGAAAAGACTACTACGTTATGATGGGAACGGACCCCAAGCGAGGATCACTCCTAGCAGCGTGTCTCTCTAGAGGTATACTGCAAAATGGAAGCAGCGTGATGTGAACGGCTAGTGTGAAGCATAACTGCAATGGGTATAAACAAGTGAGACGACAAATAACACAAAGCATTAGCAAGCTATAAGAAAGTGAGATGACAAATAGTAGTGAAGTAGTGGCAAGCGTGACCATTAAGCAGACAATATGCTTCTTTTTTTAACAAGATTGAAACAAAAAAAGAAATATGCTCATGTTGTACCCGTAAGTGGTTTGTACTCTACCCCCAGCTGAAAAGCTAGCGGCTCAACTCCAACATGATGTCCAAAGGCTGGAGACATGCTCCCCAAGATTCTTTTCATCCATTGACTCTTCTCCTATTGCTAATTTCTATACTGGAATAAACTCCTGGTTACTAATAGGAAAATTTTCACCAAAGAGGGAGGAAGAAAGAGGATCAACTGACCTAGGTGGATGAAAGGAAGGTTCAGTTACGCGTTTTGGTGAAAGACTCGACTCAAAGGGAGAGGTGGGTGTTTCATTTTTTAACGAGTTTAAAATAGGAAAAGAACTATGCTCATGACCTCTGGGTTCAATTCCTAGACCCTTGTTTCATTTTTTAACGAGATTTCCACAAAGAAAAAAACTATGCTCGTCATCCTCTGTTTCATTTTTTAACGAGCTTGACACGGAAACAAGAAATTTTCTCGACTCTGGTTTCATTTTTTAATAATATTGGAACCTAAAATAAAACTATGCTCCTTACTTATTCTTGATCATGGCTTCCAAGAGGACAATTCTCTGGAAGGAATACATGTTAAGGGACATACCTCAATCATGGCCTCCAAGAGATCTTCATTGGATGAAAGAACAACTCTTTGGAAGGAATACATTTTGAGGGCCGCAATAGGGGTAAGGAGATCAAACTCTAATATCCCTATTGAAGATATCACCATGTCAACTACCATATCTAAGTCAAAAGAAGCATCATCTAGAGCTGAACGCATGGGACATGTTGCCACATAATTAACTTGCGGCGGGGGTGATACCACTTACACATAAGGACCATTTAGGGAAGGCGGATAGTTGGCCTTCAAATGAGGATCAACAAACGAAATTTG
The DNA here is from genome assembly GCA_009831015.1 of Picea engelmannii. Classification (NCBI taxonomy): domain Eukaryota; kingdom Viridiplantae; phylum Streptophyta; class Pinopsida; order Pinales; family Pinaceae; genus Picea; species Picea engelmannii. The sequence goes on along the minus strand of ML786338.1, from coordinate 399,306 downwards.
ATCGATAGTCACAATGTTTCCATTATAACTGAAAGATATCACTTAAAAGAGAGTGGACACGATAGCTTTCATGGCATAGACATAATCTCTCCCAAGGAGAAAAGTAAAATCCAAAGGGTCATGAACTACCATAACGTCAATATAGACAGTTTTCCCTCCTAAAGTAACAGGTAATTGATGAAAGACCAATAAAGGTTTAGTGATTCATTTGTTAAAAGATAACAGATTCTGGGTGGCTGACACAAGTTGAGGACAACCCAAAGATTTCCAAGCAGTTGAGGATAGAATACTAACGGAAGCACCTTCGTCTACGATAGTCTGAGGGACACTCCTACCACAAACCTGAATAATGATTTAGAAATGTACATAGGAAGGAAGACAATATCTAATTAGCCCATTTGGTTATCACTGACAGTCACCCTCCGACTACAAGAGGATAATCCCAGTACCCATCAAAAAAGGTAAATGGATTAAAATGGTTTGAGTAGGTGGATCAGTGAGACTATAGGGAGAGGAAAATATAACAGAAGTAATTGCAGATCAATTCAGGACCATTGTGCTATGGATTCATAAGTATCATGAATAATGAAGGCATTTAAACTGCCTATCATACAAAGGATTTATGTGGTGATGAGGAGAACGAAGACAAAAAATGTTTGGGTGATGAACCATGAAATATGGGCATGATGACAACAAATCCTCCATCACCTCAAAAATCCATAAATCAAAGATATTACATCCAGAAAATAAGAAAAACATAAAATATCTAATGAACCATGAAAGATGGGCATGATGACAACAGATTCTCCATCACCTCAGGAATCCATAAATCTGAAATATTACATCCAGACAAGAAGAAAAACAGAAAATATTTGATGAACCATGAAAGATGGGCATGATGACAACAGATCCTCCATCGCCTTAGGAATCCATAAATCAGAGAGATTACATCCAGACAAGAAGAAAAATAGAAAATATCTGATGAACCATGAAAAATGGGCATGATGACAATAGATCCTCCATCACCTCATGAATCCATAAATCAGAGAGATTACATCCAGACAAGAAGAAACAGAACAGCGTGTAAACTAAGAAGATGGTCTAATAAAAACAATTCAAAGGAATCTTCAATAACATAATATTTACAATCCAAGCCCTCAAGCTTACAAACTAATAATATAGAGCCCTGCTCATAAAACTCTCTCGGCTCTCTCACCTCTGAAAAAACACCCCTTTCCAAAATCTAAGACTGATCTATTTATGATCAATCCAGTCCACAACTGCCGGGAGTGTGATCTGTCCATCCCATTCAAGGTTTTACGTCTGTGCATCCTTTTGTCAGACTATGCATGTATCCTTCTCTCAGATGTGAGCTCAGATCAACATGGGCCTACAGGAAAAACCGTCCATAGGGGTACCTCAAGCTGATAGCTCTGTCTCCATGGCCAGACCCTCCATGCCTTCTATTTATGGAGTGAGTTGAGGTTTCAACCACCACTCATTTTTCATTAACTTCTTTTTTTGTCAGGATCGCAATGAGGATTAATGCCTAGGGGGAGGCCATGTGCTACTCTCGGATTTGTCATTATATAAGCACGTGATTGTGGGGCCGTCATAAGCAGTTTGGATGAACACCGCTTTTGAGTCCGCAATTCACCACCTTCTTCCACGTAGCTCTTTCACTATAGCATGGTTTCAATTGCAGGTCCGCTCAAGCAAGTTGCATCCCTGCAATGAAGTGGGGTCGTTGATCTAGTTGCTTTCCCCGATCTGGGCAGCCCTGCCAATTTAGTGCCCTCGCTAAATTTTAACTACTTGCCAACTTTAGGATCATTCTAACTACACTTGGAGATGGCGCTAATTTTGGCATTGGACAAGAACACTTCCCGAAGGATGATCTGACGTGGTGGCCTGATGTCACTATGCAAACATGTCATGAAAAGAGAGATGACACGTGTTGGTGCCATATGGATGCCATGTGTCATGACAGATGAGAGCACCATATGTCTGAACTAATGATTGCCATGTACTTTGGCACTTCAGAGATCGGGGGTGGTCTGCATTTAGAGCTGGATCTCCAAAGTGAATGACAATCATCGATCTGAGGAGGATACATGGTAGGGATCTGTGGAATCCAGGAGAAACTACTTCAAAGGAAAACGGGAGTGGGGAGGCTGAAAATCCCAAAGCCCGAAGTCTTGAAGTAAACTACTAGCAATAGATTTGGAAGTACACACGACAAGGATTAGTGGACTTCGTGAGAAAACACTCCGGATGAAAGCGAGAGGGGAGAAGCTAAAACTCCCAAAGCCTAGATTCCCAAATTAAATCATGATTGTCTAATGGAGAAGGACGCGTGGCACTTGATAATTAACTTTAGGGATTTTTCATAGCCACTAATCCTCACGCAATTTTGACATGTCGAATACACGCGAGCCAATGATCTGAACTACTCTTGGGATCTTCGTCGTTGGAAAAATAAACCCGCCCGCTGCTTGTATTTCAAGCCCGAAATGGGCTACTTTTGAATTTGTGTTTGGACATTTTTGTGCAACAAAGAACTTGGTCGTCCTGTGACCCTTTGACAGCTTTATGTGATAACTCATTCCAATTGAAACGAATGGCATCATTACTTGGACGAGGTTCAACAATAGGAGGAGAAATTCCCCCTTGTATAGTAGAATCAGTATTAACGATAAACATGTGAGCGATATTGACTTCACTCTATAACGGGAGAGTGGGATCGACCGATGATGGGATGGTATTGATCAGTTGGTGGGTGTCACTCTCTAAGGGGAGAGAAGGATCAACCAATGACGGATTCAGGTCGACCACTTGGATTTCACTCTTCACGGAAAGAGTGGGATTGATCGACGAGGGAACCAGACTAACCACTTTAGCTTCACTCTTCAAGGGAAGAGTGGGATCGACTGATGATGGAATTAGATCGATCACTTTAGCAACCAATGGTGGGTTGGGAGAGAGATTACGATAAGAAGTTGGAAGTTGTGGCTGCAAAACAGTTATTTCTTACAACAATTTTGAGGCTTCATCCATACGAGGGCAAAGGTGAGTTTGATGACTTCCTTTGCATAACCTACAAGGAAATTTGAATCTACTTTTCTTCTTCTGGACCTTATTTTCACTAATTGATGGATTGTCACCAGCATGACCTGTAGAGGTTGATGACATGAGTTGTTTGGAACTCATGGACCACACGTCTAAAACCTTGGGAATACTAGGGAAATCTTTAAGAAGGTGGTCACCCTTACAAATCCTGCAAGGGAATTTGGGCTTTCGAGTTGTCTTGGTAGGCTTGTGAACCTCATCAATATTCCCAGCCAAATTGACAATAACTGGTTGATTACTTCCAACATGTCCTGCAGTGGTTGGAAGTTTGGTCCCTTGCTTATTTTTCTTCTTCTTAATCTTCCTTTTCTTCTTCTTCTTATCCACCTGTTTACTAGCTTCAGAGATTTCACTAGGCGAAGGAGAATAAAGGGAAGAAGAAGAAAAAAGAGAATAAGGAGAAGGGTCAACATGAGGTACTTGTTCTTGGGGTGAGGTTCTTACATTCAAAGCATTGGTAGCATTCACAATTACACGAGTGGAAAAAAAACATATCGGTAAACTGATAGTGAGTCCGAGAAGACTCAGTGTGGAAATATAAGGAGGACCAATGTTTCTAAAAGAAGGAAAAACAAAAGTTTACCCAGGAGAAGGGGTTCCTTCGTTGATAGTTCTTGGAACTGACGCCATAAAAACTTATTCAACCTAAGTTCCGATAAGGAAAAGAAACAACACACACTAAAAAATCTAGGAAGCAAACAGATAAACAAACCTTCCCACATTGAAACCACTTAGTTGGTGATGAAATCCATGAATGTCATGGGATCAATATAGGAAGGGGATGAGATAGAGCGGATGTAACAATTACGTTGGTGACCTTCTTAACAGACTTACACCCTAGTGCAAGTTTCCACATGGTGAAGCTATGGGTTACCCTCCAAGGAGCCCGAGTGAGTTTGACCAACATCTGTTCTAGGTATAGCAAAGACTTTCCCCTTCACCTTCACCTTGTGTATGAGCCCTAAATATTATGGCCACTAAGGGTACCACTTACAACAAGAAAGCATGGGAAACATTTGACAGTCGGGTATACACACAAGGGCAGGGCCGAAACCCGAAATCCCCTTGAAAGGTGCCTCTGACCGAGGTCTAAACCTCCCAAGTGATCCCCAAGTGTCTAATTACATTGTATGTAATACACGCAAACCAATCCACCAATACCAACAAAGCAAGGTTAGTTACTCTATTGGCCCTAACTCAAGATTCTATGTTTGTTTTATATCTATAGAGTTGTCTTCACCAGCTACTACAAATCCCTACAATTGATCTATTGTAGGTTTTCATATACCTAGAAAGAAAATAACTCTAGATGGATTTTAATTAGCGCTTTCATTTTATGGTTGTTCGTTTACTCAGGGGTATGGAGGTGCAACTGATGATATGTGACCTAAATATTAAAACCATGTAAAACGAAAATGAAATGAAAAAATTTCAATTTCGATGAATGATAACTATGGAAAGGCTAAGAGTCTTTTTTCCATTCCCAAATGCATAAACCCAATGCAATCTACCAAATGCAAACTACAAATATGCAGCACCCAAAAACTAGAATGCAATTTTTTTTTTTCATTTAATCCAATGCAATGAGATATGAAAAAATATTTAATGGTTCACTAATTTCAAATGGAAAGAAAGGAATCAATGTTTGACACAAAGAGACACTAAGCAAGAAAGAATATAAAACAAAAATGCACTCAAAAAGGTCGACAAGTACCCAAAGAATACAAATGCCAGAATGCTTCCAACATAAGTTCAAATAAGAAGCCAAATGATCTAAAAGAGAAAGAAAACAAACACTCTTGGCAATCCTAAAAAAATGAGCAGCAAGAATCAGCACTCAAGCCTGGGTTGCAGTAAACAAGAGAGTCTTAATCATTGAAAAAACGATATGTTTCAATGAAGACAAAAAGAGCTCAATACCAAACAACCTTTCCAAACTCTAGTTGTTGAAAAGTTCCAAACAATCAAGCAATATGAAAACTTTGAGAGACAAAGATCAGAAAACTGAAAGGTAGGATGAACCGGGAGATCTTGTTAACCCAAGGGGGCCATACAATTTCACAACTAGGAGAAGTTTGAAAACTCGAAGAAAGAAAGGAAATGAGTGATGAATGCCAATTTATTAATCAAAACAAAGTCAAAGACAAACCAAAAGACTCTGGGATAAAATCCTCTTAACATCAGACTTAGCAAAACCAAGTAGAACCTCACAAATCCACCTAAAAGGAGAGACAGGTTCCCATATTACCAAAGGAACCGAGAACTATGGTGCTCCCTAGAATACCAAGGGGGAATACCAGTCAGGCTAGTGGTGCCCTGGTAGCCACTGGAGGGGAGTGTTGATCCTAAAAAAGGTTAAAAATGGCTTCCAAAAGCTAAAACTCAGTAGAGACACAGCCAATGACTTTGTAAACTATTCAATCAATAAGAGGGAAGGGGAAAATACTCAGAATCAAGCATCAATCAAACAATATCTAATCACAAGCAAGGATTCAAGACAAACCAAAGGAAATACTAGTCAAAGTTGTTCCCCAGTGGAGTCACCATCTTTCTATTATGAGAAATATTACCCCGCAGACAGGTTAAGCTCCCCTTTGGACCAAGACCCCTTCTTTGGTCCAAATACAGAAGTAAGAAAATGGTTGCTACTTTCCTTATATATCTATTTCATTACCAATCAAAATGAGAAAGAGAAAAATATTGGTGTACCTTGTTTCAATGTTTGTTCTCATTGCTCCAAGCTTCAGGCTTGATCTCCAAGCGCCTTAGTGGGAGTCGGGACCTACGATGAAAAAAAAAGAAATCATTTCTTCTACTCTATGTGATTAGATAAAACAGATCTATCTATACCTAATTTGACTTAAGCATAGAAATTACAATAAACAATCATAATGAAATGAATAAGCCAAGTTAATATTAATGGAAAGCCAAAAGAAGGCACTTACAAATCAAGTTGATGTTGCTGCAATCTTCTCCTAGCTCTCCTCGTCCATCCCTTGCATGAAATTCTTGATATCAAAATGTTGATGCTTTCTCCTGGGATCAAAGGTTTGACACCTGAATTCTTCTTCCTTTCACCTTGGAAATGCCTTCAATTTATAAGATTGGAAGGCTCAACCACCATGAGTTAATAAGGGAAGTGGTTGAGGATATGGCTCCATGAGTTGGGATTTGATACTTATATAGTTCCATAGGATAGGATTCAACCCAAAACAATCTCATCTCTTCAGAGTTGTCCCTTAAGAAAAGACGGGATTCGCCATATTTTCCTCAAACTAAACCGATACTCCCCTTGAGTTAGAGACAGAGTGCCAGTGGCACTCCTTAAATAAGGCCAATGGGGTGTCACCCTATGAAGTGGTGCTCCCCCAGCATGGCCAGGGGTGTGTAACCCTTCATAAATGATCAAAAAATGGTCGAATTTCCAAGTGAAAAGCATGTTTCTGGCCTTGAAATGATGGGTTTCTTCCTCCAATATGACTTAGGGATCATAGAAAATGTATTTCACGGTGTCAATGAGTTGTGACACTTGGAAAAGTGCATGCAACACTTAGTAAGGTGCATACGACACTTGAAAAAGTGCATGCAATACTTAGTAAGGTGCATACAACACTTTGTGACACTTGCGACACTTAAGGTGCGACACTTAAGTGTGGAATTTTGATGTGTAACACTTTGCCTCCTCTCTAGGCTTTGCAAATAAACAAAACAATTAGTCATGGTTTCTTGGTGTGAATTGCAATGGCATTGAAAACGTATTAGCAAGATTCACTAAAAATGTGTTGTTCAATGAAAATTTGGAAGAGAACACATTAGACATTGACTGAACCAAAAAAAATAAGGTCATCTCTCTTTCTACATGTTCACATAGTCCATCTCTCTAAAAGCATCTAACATGCTGACGAATATAACATGGTTAAGGCATTGGTATCTAATATTTTATTACTATTTGAGAAAATTTGTTCACCTCTCAACCACTTAGTATATTGTTCATGACATCCCTTTCATTGCAATAGATACTTAGATAAAAAAAACACATAATTAATATTTGAATGTAAATATCTCAACAATTCACTAATCTTGTATAGGTTTTTTCCAACTCATTGTAAAGATAACACTCAGTTATTCTTTGTTATGCACAAAATTATGTTAATGATTTTGTTTGGGATTAAAAAAAAAATCCATTAAGATCAATGATAACTTGTATGTTTTTCATTCAATTTATGTATGATCCTATGCAAAATATACCTTGTCAACATCACAAAACCTAAAATTGGAATTACAACAATGAAAATTGTGATTCTATTGATTCAATTTTCTACATCATCAATTCTTTATACTCCTTTGATCATTCCCATTTCCCCAATTTTACAAATCTTTATCTATGAAACTCCTTGTTTCTAGAAACATTGACATCAATATAATGATACTTAAGTGTCAAATATTTGAGAATGCTCCTTATATCTCCTCCCCTTTGCCTCATCACAAGCCCAAGAACAATGAGATGTATCCTTTACAACCTTAATTATTGGAGCAACATTTTTTATTCTTGAGTGGGATTCTTAAGTAAGATATGGAGAAGGTAACATAATTCATTTTATCCTTATATCTATGCAATAGGGATTATGCTATAACATCCACTTTATAACACTTTTTTTGCATGGTTTGAGAACTAGAGTGAGCAATCAATGTCCTCAATAAGAACCACATACTTGGGGGTCTTGATGAAAATTTTTATTTGTCTTTGTGTTTGTATCAACCTTAGGAATCTCCAAATTATAGATATCTTAGCCTCCATAATAAGCAATGGGTGCAATCATGCTAGATTTGTGTGTTCCTAGAACCAAAGAATATTTTAAGAACCCCCCCACCCGGCCAAATTAATATGTATAATAAATGGGTGAATCCCCATGATGTATAGGAAAATTTGAAGGCTATTTTATCAATGATATAATATTTATATATAATTTTTTGGAAAATATTTCATTGAATTATAAAATCCTATAAAAACTTGGCGAATCTTTCACTAAAATGTAAAAACTTCTAAAGTATTGGTGAATATTTTGTTAAAATATAAAATCACATATATAATAGGCAAATATTTTCATTAAAATGCAATATACCCTAATCTAAGGGAGAAAACATTTTTTGAACTTGAGCTAACAAATGCAATCTAAAATTCATCATATTGACATATTAACAATGCTCAGAGCAACTTATTAAACATAGGTAAAAGCATCAACAATCCCACACACACAATTTTCACAAACATGAAATCAAACAAAATAAATCACCGTGAACTCATAAAAGTTTTACCCTCGAAACCCAAATGGGAAAACCAACGCCGAATGGGGCTCAGTTTCTTTTCATCTCCACAATATCTGGTACAATGCTCTCATGGATTTCTATGCATCTTCCTCCTTGTCCAAAAGAACCATTGGGAGTGAAATTACATCAGAAAATAGGGACAACTAGGGTAATGGGAGATGCACCAAGTTGACCTTTCATTTCTCATTCCTTACAGTTTTCTCTCCTTTATTATTATTTTTATTTTCATTTAATTCTCATGTTTTCTCTTTTATCTTGTTCATTTTACATTACATCATCTTTTACATAGTTTAGATAACCTTCATAAATTGTTGAATTGTCTTGAAAGTACTTACTCTTACCCATTCATTCAGTTCAAATTCAATTCGGATCATTTTTTTCCCCTCATCCTCTTCCATGGGGTAAAAATTCTTCGATGCACCATATCCAGCCTTACCCACCTAAACTATTAATCCTTACGATGAAATCTTCCAAGAAATCTAGTTTCTAGAAACAAGAGGGCTAATTTTAGGATCTTGAGCACATAGCCCCTTCAATTAAGGAGTGATTGAAGGGATAGACTAATGCAAGCTCTTAGTATAAAAATATACCAAGGAATAGCCTTGGGCTAGTTAGTCAATCTTTACAGTCATTTTTGTGTTATTGTATTGAGAATTTAGAGAGCTCGAACTTATTTAAGTTGTAATTCTATTTTGAGTTGATATGCTAATGGAAAAGTTGCATGTTCAATCTTGTTGTTGTTATTTGTTTACAAGTTCCTTGTAAGAGCTTTGGGTAGGACCCACCCAAGTTTATCCAAGGGACCTTTTGTTTTTTACTTTACTTGACTTTCAACACTTTTATGAGTTTCTTTTGTTTATAAACTAAGTTATGCATGATTAAATTATCAACAATGTGTTTCCTATAGAAGAAACATTAGTTATGTAGTAGCATTTTATGTTGTATTTACTTCCTCATTATTCTCATTTGCTATATTCCACTTGCATCATGTGTTTAGTATAAAATTATGCAATTCCTATAGCAATTTATACAATTTTGTTTAGTTTCTTATAGTAGTAATCCAGATCCTGTAGGAATGCTTTGTTTCATGTAGCATCACTTCCAGCACTATTTTAAGTAGTTGATATTCTTTTGTCATCATAAAAAATAATATGTTAGGCCTTGAATTACTTTAGTCTCATCTCAAAATGGATTAGTTTGATTTCTCATGCTTCATTTCAATTTATGCAATAGAATAGTTTACCATAAGGTTTACTTTGTTTTCCTTTAGATCAACTTATACAATTGCAGCTTTGATTTTGTAGCAAGATTACGTCATGGTTTTGGATCAAGTAGCCTATATCGGCTCACCTGGATTTGCATCCTTGCACTCTGCTCATTGTAGTATTGCACCCTAGCTTTCCATCGATGTGATAAGTAGGGTATTGGTCACGAGGTCGCAAGATCCTTTGAATTATGTTTTGTAGTCCTTTATTTCAAGTATTTTACGACTTTATTAGTAGTTGAATTCAAATTCCATCTCTATAGTGTTGAGTAATTATTATTTTTTCATCCCTTACTGAAGTAACTTGAATTGGTCCTTGGATTAATATAGTCCTTCTTTGTAGATAGATGCATGTGTGGGGTTTGCACATATAGTGCATAGCACCTCTTAAGTTTGTACGAACCTTGGTTTGACATTTAAAGTTGTGAGTTGAGGAGTGCAATGATCATGTTGCAATTCTTTGGCCCATAAAAAAGTTCCACAATACTTGCATGTGCAATACACCAAACAATAGATCTAATGCCTAGAGAAATACCAGCATCAAACTTCCTTGTCGAATGAGCACACTAAATTTGGTGTAGTTGAAGGAGATGTTAGATAAAAGTTACATCAGGCCAAGTCTGTCCCCATGGGGAGCACCAGCTCTATTTTTCAAAAATAAAGATGACACATTGCACCTATTTATTGACTATAGGCAATTGAACAATATGACCATCAATAACAAGTATCATTTTCCCATGATAGATGATCTCTTTAACTGACTCAAAGGAGTTGCAATTTTCTCAAAAATTGATTTGAGGTCAAGATATCACCAAGTCAGAATCAAGGATGAGGATATCCACAAGACAAACTTTAGAACAAGGTATGGGAACTATGAGTTTGTGGTGGTGCCATTTGGACTTACAAATTCTCCATCTACATTCATGTGTTTAGTGAATAACATTCTCAACAAGTATATAGACAAGTTTATCTTGGTATTTGTTGATGACATTATGGTATACTCCATGACTAGATAAGAGCATGGGGAACATCTCAGAATGATTCTGTAGGTGTTGAGAGAGAACCCGTTGTATTCTAAGTTCAACAAATGTTATCTCCTTCAAAAGGAAATCTAGTATTTATGCCACATAATTACAGCAGAAGGTGTGGCAATAGATCTTGAGAAGATCAAGGAAATCATGGATAAGCTTGCCCCTAGGAATGTAACTGAAGTAATATATTTTATGGGACTGGATAGATATTATAAGAGTTTCATAAGGGGATTCTTCAATATTGGTAACCCAATTACTTCATTACAAAGTAAGGGGAAGAGGTGTGTATGGTCACCAGAGTGTGAAGCCAACTTTCAGTAGCTAAAGCATCTTTTGACTAATGCCCATGTTCTGAATATTGCAGATCCTGAAAAGGATTTCTTGGTTTGTACTGATACTTGCAAGGAAGGGCTTGGTGGAGTTCTTATACAAGAAGAACAAGTGATTTGTTATGAATCACGGAAAATGAATGAGCATGAACAGAAGTATGTTACCCATGATTTGGAGCTTGCAACAAATGTGCATGCATTGAAGATATGGAGACATTACTTTCTTGAGAGAAGATTCATCCTAGTGACCGACCATTGTGGTCTAAAGTATCTATTTGACCAACCAAGGTTGAATTCCAAACAAGTTAGATGGATGGCGTTGATCAGTGAGTTTGATTTTTATATCAAACACATAAAAGGAAAGGAAAATAGAGTGGCAGATGCACTCAGTCAAAGTGTGCATACAATACACTTAGCAGCAACAAGTGTAGGAGAGTCTGATATTAAGAAGAGGATTAAAACCCTCTTACATGAATATGAGTTATTAAATCGGGTAAGAAAAGGGTTACAACAAGAATCCAAGGAAATAAAGTATGAGGGATATTTTCTTATAGTTGATGAGTTGTTATTGTATAAAAATAGGTTGTATGTGCCTAATTCATTAGATTTGAGGCACCTGATTATGGATGAGTTCCATAAGAAACCTTATATGGTTCATCCTAGTTACTAGAAATGGTAACAATGGTAACACAAATGTACTATTGTCCAAGGATGAAGAAGGAAATTGCTCAATACATTGCCAACTTCCTAAAGTGTCAACAAGTAAAGGTTGAGCACAAGCATCCTATTGGGATCTTGTAGCATATGCCTATTCCAGAGTGGAAATGGAAAGCGATTTCCATGGATTTCATTAGAGGTTTTCCAAAGACAGTAAAACAACAATGATTCAATCATGGTTGTGGTAGATAACCTGAGAAAGGAAGATCACTTTATTCCTGTTAAATCTACTTTTAAGTCCATAGATATTGTTAATGTTTTTATGAAGGAAATTTTCAAATTGCATGGTTTTCCCAAGACCATAATCTCGGATAGAGATGCTAAGTTCACTTCAATTTTTTGGAGAATCTTATTTGCAGGCTTGGGAAAAAAATTGGCATTTAGCACGACCTACCATCCTCAAATAGATGATCAGACCAAAAGAGTGAAAACAATGCTAGAGGACATGTTGAGGATGCATGTTATGCATCATCCCAAACAATGGGAAGAGTATCTACCTTTGGTAGATTTTTCCTACAACAATGGTTACCAAGAATCATTGAAGATGAGTCTATTTGAGGTTCTATATGGAATAAAATGCAAAGTTCCAATTGGTTGGGACAGTCCAACGGATAAGATCACACTTGGACCAGAATTTTTGGAGGAAATGGAACAAGAAATTATTAAGATAAGGCAGAATTTGAAGGTAGCTCAAGACAAGAAAAAGAGTTATGAAGATAGAAAGAGAACCCATAGAGAGTTCAAAGTGGGAGATCATGTGTGTATATGAGATAAACCCAATAAAATTTTCTTGATAATGGGAATGTGTGCTAAGTTGGAACCCTACTATTGTGGACCTTTTGAAGTCCTGGAAAGAGTGGGGCCAATAACACACAGAATTTTGTTCCCACCTATTGTTAAAGATAATAATGTGTTCCATGTATCCTTGTTGAAGAAATATATTCATGATTCTAATCATGTTATTGATTGGACTCTGATATCGCTGGAGCCATAGGTAGAATTCCATCCTGAACCTCAATGCATCATGGACAAGAGAGAAATAATGATTCAGAATCGATCCATCATGCAATTCAAGGTGCAATGAAGGAACTTTGGAGAAAATGAGGCTACATGGGAGCTGGAAGATGCCATGAGGGTACATACATGGTGTTTTAAACACCAAGGACAATGTTTCTTTAAGGGGGAGGGGAATGTAACACCCTATTTCCCCCCATAATTATAATCATGTTAAGACTTCATGTAATGAGAATATGAAGCTTTTAATCATATTTTGATTAATGAAAAAAAATAGACAACTAACTAAGAGGGGAAAACCTTGAAAGTATTAGCCATGATACACAAGTGGGAATTGAAAAAGCAAGAATTGATGAAGTGGATTGATGAGTTGAAGCTTAGATGTTTCTGTGAAGAAAATATAAAGCTTTCTTAGCAATCCAACTTGTACTTACAACACATCAATACTCACCCACCAGCGTACCAGGTCGACGTGGAGCCACATGACTAGTTATGGAACTTGGTGTTAAAATTTTGGTATCCTCATTTAACCATAGACAATGTCACATAATTTTCACCCAACCATAGGCATTCACATATGTCACCCCCGAGCACACTAACATTTTCTTGGATAGAATGATTCTGACAAGTCCACACCAGAACCAACAGATAAACCCTAACCAGAAATACCACTACTGCAGAAAAAATACAGTACCAAGAGAATGTACCTCTACTAATAGAAGCATACCTTTACCAAGAGAATCACACAAGAGAGATACCAGAAAGACTGAGATTACACCACGACAACTGTTGCACCACCCTCTCCAGACTTGCACCTCCTTTTTTTGCAACTGCAATAGCTGCTCCTTGAACTTGCGCCCTCATTTTGATGAGTGAGAGTGTGTGAATGTATAAATGAGATAAGGCATCACCTTATTTATACTTATTATGCCAATGAAATTTTCCCATAGGGACGATCTGTCTTTTCTGGAAAATAAAATTTACTTTGACTTTTTCTTGCAAGGTCGACTTCTCTTTCTATGGTTTTCTATTTCTTTATTATTATTCTCCTTGGGCCAAATTCTCTTCTAGGGTTTCCACACATATGTTTAATGGTTCTCTTACTTCCAGAATATTCTATTCTAAGTACCAAGGTTACGCTTAGAGGTTAATACCTCCCGCAACTACCAAAACATCAACACTCCCTCTTATCTTTGGAGGTATTAACTAAGATATTATTCATGTAATGGTCTCAAACACATCCATCCATATCACATGGCATGGGAAAGACTCACATGGTCTTGCAGAATAGTCTACAAGTAGCATCACCATAGCCACACAGGTTATCTCATGATCAAATAGATAATGTCTCAAGTAGCATGGTCACACGACCATCTCATGATCAAACATATCATGTAACAAGTAGCATAGCCACATAGGCTATCTCATGATCAAACATATCATGTCACAAGAATCAACATCATAGTCACATGGGATATGGAATATGCAGTTGAGAGAGTTTACCCAGAACTGCGCTACTACCCAATCTAAACCAAGTTTGGGAAAATACAACTCGCCATCTCACACAGAACCTAGCATCTAGCTCATACAGAACTAATAACCTCACCCGCTCACAAAGAATATGGCATCTAGTTCACACAGAACTAGTAACTCGCCAGCTCACACAGAATCTGGCATCTAGTTCATAAAGAACTAGTAACTCTCCAACTCACACAAAATCTAGCATCTAGTTCATAAAGAACTAGTAACTCGTCAACTCACACAAAATCTGGAATCTAGTTCATACATAACTAGTAACATGCGTACCAGACTATTTAACTGGAGTAGCTATGCGTAACATACTATTTCACTAGAGTAGCAATATCTCAGCGTACCAGACTATTTCACTGGAGTAGATATGCGTACCAAACTATTTCACTGGAGTAGAAATATCTCAGGGTACCAGACTTTTTCATTGGAGTAGTTATGCGTACCAGACTATTTCACTAGAGTCGCAATATCTTAGTGTACCGGACTATTTCATTGTAGTATTTATGCGTACCAAAATATTTCACTAGAGTAGCAATATCTCAGCATACCAGACTATTTCACCGGAGTAGGTATGCATACCAAACTATTTCACTAGAGTAGAAATATCTTAGTGTACCAGACTATTTCACTAGAGTAGCTAGTACCAGAGTATTTCACTGGAGTAGCAATATCTTAGCGTACCTGACTATTTCACTGGAGTATCTATGCATACCAGACTATTTCACTGGAGTAGAAATATCTCAGCATACTAGACTATTTCACTAGAGTAGTTATGCATACTAGACTATTTCACTAGAGTAGAAGACGTACAACCCACTAGGTTGGCCCTCTAGCTATCTCAGAGGCACTCCCTCCTCGAAGGATCTACGTGAAGCCTCCAACCACACAAATCGATTGGGCCTCTTCATCTAGGAAAACACCTTCTCCCCGAAGGATCTGCATACACATCATCCTAACTGGTGCCACAGTTAGTGCCCACGAATGACAACCATGATACTATATGGAGTCGCATCTGTAAAAAATCATACCCTATCACAAGGGTACATCCTTCCGATCCACACCAAGATTGTCCTTGAAGTATTCAAACTTCACCCTTGATAGAGGCTTGGTCAACACATCTTCTATCTCCTCATCTGTAGTGACATATTGGAGCTTCACTGCTCCCTTCTGCACCATATCTCTGATATAATGGTACCTGATATCGATATGCTTGGACTTGTCATGAAACACCGAGTTCTCCAACAAATTCACACAACTCTTTTTGTCGCACCAGATACAAGTCGCCTCTAACTAGAGATCAAACAATCCTGCAAGCAGATTTTGAAGCCACACTGCTTCACAGTTAGCTGAACACGTTGCTATATACTCTTCCTTATCCATACTGAGTGCCACACTATTCTACTTCCTACTAAACCATGATATCATAGTTGATCCCAATATTGAGGCAACATCCAGATGTACTCTTCTGGTCTGTGACATTACCGGCCCAATCTGAATCAGTATAGCCTTGCAGGTTGATCTCACAATTCAAAACATATCCAAGTCTATAGTCAATTGTACCTTTCAGGTAACTCATCACATGTTTTGTTACGATCAAGTGAATACGTCTTGACACAATTATACTGACTCGATTTGTTCACCAAAAAACATATATATGGCCTTGTGTTCGTTAACGAACCAATCATCTGTCTATCCATGGTGGCATGCACTGTCTCTTCAAATTTGTTACCATCGGTGCAGGCAACCAATCCAAGGATAATCAAAATAATTGTCTGGCATTTCCTGCCCTGGGTGTCTTCTTAAGCCCATACAAATATTTATTCAATATGAAAACATGAGACTCCTTCTCATGTATCTTGTGGCTGCTCTATGTACACTTCTTTTGGCTACTCGAGCAAGTTTCTTGTCATAATCTTCTCCCTCTTGCTGGGAGAATCTTCTGGCCACAAATCAATCTTTGTACATCTCTATACTTTTATCTACAACATTCTTGATTTTGTAGATCAACTTGGAAGTCACCATTGAATTCCCTTATATTCTCTGAACCAAAGAAAAATCCATATCCCAATCCTTTTGTCTGGATTTCTCCTTTGTCACTGAAACAAGGGAATCTTCTCAGGAGGTCTCATATCTCCTTGAAGCCTATGAAGCTTCGATATAGCCTCCTCACTCATGGAACCTATCTGTTAGTCTTGGAATATGTCTCTCTCTCCCATCTAAATATGAGGAGGAAAAGTCTCTAAGACACTAACTCTCTCTAATATCAGGCTCACTTTGAGTCTCCATGCTCCCTCTGAAGTTTGACTCCCTTTGAGTCTATATAATATTTGGAGCCATCTTCTCCCTCTGTATGTGATGATGTATTCTAAAGTATAATCTCCTATGAATGGTCCAGGGGAGGCTACTCCTCTCTTATATATCGTGATGGATGACTTCTCCTAAATTCCATCTCCTTCTGAGCTAACACTTGGTGTAGCCGCCTGCCTCACCACTGCTGGAGCCATCTGTTCCTTCTAATGATATGGCTCATCGATTCCATATATATTTGCAACATGGGACCATGTTGGTATCTTCCTAGTTACTGCAACGATTATGGGTAGGCCCTTCTGGCTCTACTAACTTTGCACTAAATGTATCTATTTAGTCATCTTTGGAGCCTTCTCCTCCTTACAATCAATATCCATATGAGATACTCTGTATCTCGAAAAAGTATCCTTCTTTCCATAAGGTTTTAACTTCATCCTCTTTTTCTTCGGTACATGGATGTATATGGTCATGTATACAACTTCTTATCTGGATAGTCTGCTCCATGTCTCCAACAAGAGACCATCTAATATGTTTCCTCCTACAACTGTCACTATAGTTCTCCTCATATTTATAACATGTGACCTGCCCAGAACAAGACCAACAACAAGGGAAAACAATATACAAGAATAATATTCTTATAATAATAATAAAAATATAATGAGAACAATTGTCATAGTAACTTCTTCTCAGATCTATCACTTGTGACCTGCCTGGAACAAGATCCAAAATAAAAATGCAATAATAAGAAATAGGAAAAACACTCTTCCAGTGTTGTGAACAATCATTCCTCCATGGTAACATGCCCAAGATAAGAGCAACAAGAGAAAAAGTATTTCCAATATAATATAATTTTCAGAAGAACATATCTATGTTAACAAGACTAAAAGACAATTCCATGGTAATCATCATAGCATTACCAAGGTGACCTGCCTGGAAGAAAAATAAGAAGTATCTCCTAGAGGAGATGTTAGTTCATCTTGCAAACAAGTACAATAAGCATTTATATCAATATTATTCACATGCTACCAAGTATTCATTGTACCTAATAGTAATAGAAACTTTCAAAGATTGTTGTCACAACTATAGTGTTTACTTGTAATGTAGCAACTATAAAACTTGATATGTGAAAATGGAAACTTATAAATTTAATCAATCAAACCCGGAACCTAGAGTCTTATCTTCAAGAATGAGTGTTGTTGCTTTTCTTTCAATTCTCCTTCACTCAATATGACAAGTATTCTCTCCAACCTTTCCCATGTACTAAGACAATATGCTTTCTTGACATAAATCTGAGTTAGAGAAAATTATGCAATTAAAATTTAAAATCTTAACCTCAATCTATATAATACTTTGACTAAGGTCATCTTATAACTTTAACTTTGACTAGAAATAATCATAACTTCAATAGATAAAAAAGAAAATTAGATGTTCAAAAGATCACAATAATTCCATAACAACTAGAGTCATATCAAAACAATCAAACCTGGACTGTGTTGTTCCTCTAAATGTGTTGGATCTGAGATCCCTCTGGATCTACTATTGTTGCTTGGAAAAAATATCCCTTCTCCTACAAACACCCTCGAGATAGTGATACATTTTAAACATATACAAGTACATACCTCTGACATCAGCGGAAAAAAGCGGCAGGCAACGACACCATCTAGTAGAAGCAACAAGTAATGATGAACCCAAAAATTTCAAAGTGATCCAACTTGCAATCTGAAGATCATTGGAGATGTGTTAGGGTAGGTCGCACTAGGATAACCAAAGAGTTATTCCCAAATCTTCATTGAAATTGGCCAATGAATTTGGGTTAGGTTTTGTTGCTGCAACAAAACTAGAATCTCTAATTATCGGAAGAATGGCTAGAGATATTATCTAGGGAAAGAATAACTTCGTCATCCTTTCAACTTGTTACTCAATGAGTTATTAGAAACTTCACTGAACCATTGGAACTGCAATTGGTACTGCAAATGGTGTTGCAACTAGCAATGCAACTAGTGATGCAACTGGCACTACAAATAGCACAAAGAAACTAGCATGAAGTAACTAGCACGAAGCAACTGGCACGAATAAACTGGCACTACAATTGTAATTGGTACTGCAATTGCAATCGGTACTGTAACTGCAACTGGCACTGCAGCTTCAGAATATTGTAGATATGATCTAGGGAAAAATGTGCCCTCCTTATGTGACCTTTATAGTGGGTTCAGTAAGTGCTCAGTGAGCTTGACAATGGGGGAAATTGAGGATCTTACTTCCAACGATTAGATTTTTACGAAGGAAACCAGCTCTGACACCATGTTAAATTTTTGGTATGATTTTTTAACTATAGAAAATGTCACACCATTGTCACCCAACCATAGGCATTCACATATGCCACCCCCGAGCACACTAACCTTTTCTTAGATAGAATGATTCTGGAAAGTCCACACTAGAACCAAAAGATAAACCCTAACTAGAAACACCATTGCTACAACAACAACACAATACCAAGAGAATTTACCTATACTAATAGAAGCATACTTTTACCAATAGAAGCACACAAGAGAGATACTAGAAATACTGAGATTACACCGTGACAACTGTTGCACCACCCTCTCCATACTTGTGCCTCCTTTTGCTACAACTGCAGTTGCTACTCCTAAAACTTGTGCCCTCCTTCTGTTGAGTAAGAGTCTGTGAATTTATAAATGAGATAATGTGTCACCTTATTTATATTTATTCTTCCAGTGAACATTTCCCACAGGGCCGACCTATCTTTTCTGGAAAATATAATTTACTTTGAATTTTTCTGGTAGGGCCGACTTCTCTTTCTAAGGTTTTCTATTTCTTTATTACTATTATCCTTAGGACAAATTCTATTTTAGGGTTTCCACACATCTATTTAATGGTTCTCTTACTTCCAAAATATTCTATTCTAAGCACCAAGGTTACACTTGGAGGTTAATACCTCTCACAATTACCAAAACATCAACAGTTAGGACAGTGGTTGAGGCAGTTAATAATTTTTGACATTTTGGTCTCTTAAAGAAGCAAAGGATCAACTGCAATAACCTGATGGAAATGACACCATGGATTTCCCCTTCAAGAATTTGAACTTCAGGAAGCAGGTCATGTCTACAAGAAGCCATGGGAATCCTAAGGGATTGGTGGAAGAAGAGGTCAAAGTTGGAAAAAATCCACCAGATGAGATCAGACAGATGGGAGAGTACACATGCATGCATGTAGCAAAGAAAAAAATAGGGAAGCAGAAGAGATATAAAACATGGATTACCAAGAGATGTATCAAAGAGACCAAGAGGCACAAATGTGTGCAAGAGAAAAGGGCATGCAAAGAAGAGAAAGTGAGCGGAAATCTCACAGACTAATGACAGAGTGACATAGGTGTTCATTGGTGTTCGTGCTCGAATCGTCGTCGGGTGAGCAAGAATGGGAGAACTAGCATGCCCTGTTGGGCTCAGCAAGGCAGAACAGGTTGTTGTGGATCAAAATGGGTTAACAGAGAACAGAAAATGAAACAAAATAAAATCTATCTAACAGCTGAAAAGCAAATAACATTACAACAATAAACAAAACTTCAAACGTGAGACAAGGGAGTTCCCAGTGGTTTCAAGGCTTGATCTATTAGCAAAAACCAAAGCACACACTATAGAAAGGGATAATGGTTCCTCTTCCCTCCAGCGGAAGGTCCTTCGGGAATCCTCAACTGAATGCCTTCCTTACAAAATGAACAAAGCAGAAATGGATGGTGAGAGAACTCGGTATTACACAGCTGATGACCTGGTGATCAAAGACTAGGCTTAGAAGCATCTGAACAGCGTAACTCTACTTTGGATTCTCTGCTGAAACAATGAGCCTTCACTTCTTTTTATAGCCATTTCCAGGCGGTCACGTAACTAGTTCCCGGTGTAGACACAGGCTAGTTTAAGGTTCGCTTAAGCCATAAATTCGCCGTATTTGCAGAACCGACCCTGATCTGAGGGTCAAATCGTCTTGGGGGCCGGTCCATAGGCGGTCAGGAGGCCGACTTAGGCAATTAATGCGTCGTATTAGCAAATGCACGGCTTTTTGTATGGGCAGGCGCGCGTCGGGCGCGCATGCGCTGGTTGTACGTTTTTATCCCGCGCATACGCACGCGCACCCTACTGCTGTAAAGCGCCCTTCAATTTCTGGTTACTTTGTATAGTTTTTGGCCCTTCTGGAATGCTGTGAACAGTGCCATGAATGACTTCATTGCTGTTTTGATGATGTAGATTTCTTGTCGCCATGTGCAAATGATGTGGAGTTCTTGTCGCCATGTGCAAACGAAATTTTAGTGATAACAGATGCCCCCTGATGGATGAGGTTAGGAGCATACGTATAGCCGAAATCCATCAATGTTTCTTCTACTGAGACTGTGGTTGTAAAGGAAAGCAATAGTGGGACCCTTCCGAACGATCCGTTGGAGGAAAAAGGAACCGGTATCTCGATCTTCTGAGAGACGTGTATGAACCAATATACAACTGTGTACAAACGAGGCGGGCATGCCCCATGCTCGTGTGATGTAACTCTG
>ML786338.1:335124-364217 GCA_009831015.1 Picea engelmannii | reverse complement strand
GCGAATTGAACCCAATTGAAAGAGGATTTAATACCTTAACTCCCCAGTGGAGTCGCCAGTCTGTTCGTGCTCGAATCGTCGCCGAGTGAGCAAGAATGGGAGCACTAGCATGCCCTGTTGGGCTCAGCAAGGCAGAACAGGTTGCTGCGGATCAAAATGGGTTAACAGAGAACAGAAAACGAAACAAAATAAAATCTATCTAACAGCTGAAAAGCAAATAACATTACAACAATAAACAAAACTTCAAATGTGAGACAAGGGAGTTCCCAGTGGTTTCAAGGCTTGATCTATTAGCAAAAACCAAAGCACACGCTGTAGAAAGGGATAATGGTTCCTCTTCCCTCCAGCGGAAGGTCCTTCGGGAATCCTCAACTGAATGCCTTCCTTACAAAATGAACAAAGCAGAAATGGATGGTGAGAGAACTCGGTATTACACAGCTGATGACCTGGTGATCAAAGACTAGGCTTAGAAGCATCTGAACAGCGTAACTCTACTTTGGATTCTCTGCTGAAACAATGAGCCTTCACTGCTTTTTATAGCCATTTCCAGGCGGTCACGTAACTAGTTCCCGGTGTAGACACAGGCTAGTTTAGGGTTTGCTTAAGCCATAAATTCGCCGTATTTGCAGAACCGACCCTGATCTGAGGGTCAAATCGTCTTGGGGGCCGGTCCATAGGCGTTTGGGAGGCCGACTTAGGCAATTAATGCGTCGTATTAGCAAATGCGCGGCCTTTTGTATGGACAGGCGCGCGTCGGGCGCGCATGCGTTGGTTGTACGTTTTTATCCCGCGCATACGCACGCGCACCCTACTGCTGTAAAGCGCCCTTCAATTTCTGGTTACTTTGTATAGTTTTTGTCCCTTCTGGAATGCTGTGAACAGTGCCATGAATGACTTCATTGTTTTTTTGATGATGTAGAGTTCTTGTCGCCATGTGCAGATGATGTGGAGTTCTTGTCGCCATGTGCAGACGAAATTTCAGTGATAACAATTGGTGTAGATCAAAGAAGATAAAAAATGGGAGAAATTTCCTTGAAGAAAATAGGAAGCTCGCCCAATATATTAATGATCACCTTGAAATAGAGAAGACTGAGATACAAACTAGAGCTATAGAGGGATTCATCTTGGTACTAACTGGACAAAAACTGACACTGGTAAGGGGAGGTCATCGAGGGATAGTGTAGCAGAGAAGGGACTCCCTTGTGTAGAGGAAATCCAGTTGGGAAGGTACATGATAAGCCTATGGAATCCCTGAGCTTAGTGGAAAGGGGGAAACTTCGGTTGTTATCAGTGGAGGAAGGAGAGTAACCTTCCTAGATCATCCTAAATTAGAGAAACCAATTGAATCATTCCCCTTTTGGTATCATGGCTTGGAACATGGGTGGTGTACTGTAGGAAGGAACTCTACAATATGGCCTAACATTGGGAGGAAAGTCTTCCCGTCTCATTCAGTCAGTTGTTGATAATTTCTTGAACAGATAAGTGTATAACTTGTCCTGTTTCATATGTGTTCAATAATGTAAATATGTTGTTTTTGGTTTGATTGTTAAATGTGAATGCATGTAAGAAATGAATTGAATTTATGAATGAAATGGAACATGGTTGTTTGTTTCCATTGATAAATTAATAACTCATGGAGATAAGTAAGTAATGAATGGGTGTTAGATATCCCTGAGGATCTTGCAAGCCTTAAGGGAAAGCTTGCAACATATGGACAAAATCTTCATTTGAGAGGTGGCATAAGTGCCTTGGTACATAGAAAACATTTGTGAGGATTAAAAGACTTTGTGTTCTAAGGGAACCTCAATCCTACAGAGGAAATCTTACAGGATATGGACAAAATATTTATGTGGAAGATGCAGGAGTGCTTTAATGTCTGGGAGGTACCTATAGGAGTCAAGAAACTTTAAGCCTCAAAACATTTCTGGTTCTAAGTGGAAATCTTGCAAGATATGTGATTCCTTAACTTAGACGAAGTAAGAATACCATAATTTAGTTAAGAGTGGGTCTCGGAGATTTTATGGGTCTGGTGGAGTTCCAAAGAAACTTAAAAGAGACTCTCGAATGCATTAAGTCTATATTCATAATGTTACCTGGAAGAAAGTCAGTGTTTTATTGTTGGTTGTGGAGCCTAATTATCTTCTTGATTCATAGGTTTTGTTTTCAGCCGTGTTTGGACCCCATTCTTCAATGGGGGGGGTGTTGGGGGGATTTCCCCCCCACATATGCCACTAGAGGGATCTAGGGGAGTGATGATAACCTTTGGAGACCCCCCCTCGATGGGGGATTTGGGGGAAACACCCCCGAAGCAAAATTTTGAGAAAAATTGCCTTGTAAAATATTGTAATTTTGTAGTCAATCTGGATCACTCATTATAAGGTCGAATATCTGACAGTAGAAGTTATTTTAGGGTTTTTTTCCCTAGAAGGAAACCCTTTTTTCATGATGAAATTTTATTGTGGTTTTTTATGTGAGTGAGGATTGTATTCTGAGAGAGGAGACTATGAGAGAAAGAAGAGGGAGTTACAATGGGTGTGTTGTAGGTTGTATCCCTTCTTTTTGCTAGATAATAAAGAGGAAGGACCTAGAAATTTCTCTAGTGGACGTAGCCCACACTGGGTGAACCACGTATATATGTATCTCTATTTTGTTGTGTATCTTCTATGTTTTATTTACACATTTGTTTTATTTATTTCTTTACGATCCTGTTTTTTCTAACATTTTACTTTAAGATGACTCACAACTATTGATTCGACGTAGCGATTTAATCAGGATTGTTGGTCAGATGGGACTACCATCAAAGTGACTAAGTTGGGGGTTGTATTATGACCCTGATGAGGGAGATTCTAATCCAACCAAGACCATTGATCCATCGGAGGGTGGTAAAGGTGAATTCTGGACCGTTGGATCCCAAAGTTAGTGAATCAAAGTAAGGTTTGTCAGAGGCCTAGTAAGAGGGTTAGGATGGGATTCAAGCGGTAGGAAGTATGAGAACTGTATATCTCTTAGGGAGTTCCCATACCTTTTTCATTTTATCTCTTTAGAATCGTTCTGAGGAGGAAGTTTCACAAACTTTATCCAGTGATCAATTGTAAACCCTGAGACACATGACACCCGTCAGGATAAACGAACGAGGATAGTTTGATTTATCGGAGAATTTGTGGTCAGATAAATTGGCGTCAAAGTGTTCCTAAGTGTTGCATGGTAGAGGTCCTGATGGTGAAGACCCCAAGAGTAAGGGTGATCCATTGAGAGAAAAGCAAGTGTTGGGAAACGACGATCATATATTTGTTGTGGGACCCACCCTTTTCCTTAAGATTGTGAAATAAAGAGGGGAATGATCATTGGGAAACTATGGGCCCTAATGATACCAAGACTGTTGATCTATGTTCCTGAGAATCCTCGGATCTAGTACATGAACCATCGGAGAGGATCTGTCAGAGTGGATTCTAAGCCAGTGTGCATATGACTCTGATAGAGAGAGTCTGATTCGCATCATATTGTCAATCTGATATCGAGGAGTGATCTTAGCCATCTAATTAAGGGCATATAGACCCAAGATTTTTTTTTTGGAGATCAAACAAGGACTCTGATAAGGGAACTCAAGTGCGATTTTAATGGAAAGCGAAAGAAAACCAAACACCCTGCTAGCCTAAGCGAGACTAGGGGGTCAGGTGTGTTACACAAATCATCATCAAAGTGAAACATCCCATCATCAAAAGGTGCAACGACATACCCCATGTGTGATAGGGTGTCTTGTCAATAGATCCATGTCATCAAAAAGCTCAACATCCTCCTTGAAGTGTGCAGTGATATCTCTCAAGTGTGGAATGACATCTCTCAATGTATTGTTTTTCTAGAATCACGGGTTCATCAGTCTGTGAACCTACGACATAACATCTGTATTCATGGTATATTAAAGAATATACCTAATTTCATTATATATTAAAAAATATTTCCCAAATTCCTTTTGTTGGACCCCCATCTCAATACATATTTCCAATAAAAAAAAACCTATTTTACTAGATTTCCCTATTCATATCCCCCAATACCTATAAAACCCCTCATACCTCACATCCCTCCCTCAATACCTAAAATATATTGACCTTATTTTTCACAAATTTAAAATCCCCTTTATGAATGAACATGATAAGATATTGGTCAACAAGGTGAAGTCCTAATGTCAAGAATAAAGAACTTGTATTAATTGATCCAACTAATGTGTAATGAATTCTATGCACTGAAGTCTTTTTTACTCAACGATAGGAAAATGAATCTACTTGAATATTTCCAAACTTGATACATGAATGAAAATTTAGAAGAGCATTAATTAAAAATGAAAACATGGAAAACAATATATCTATGGTGTAATATGTGTAACAAATCTAATCTTTGATTAGTTTATGGTTTCCCCAACAAGACATTAATAAAGACAATCAATTTTCATAATCCCTATAATATCCATTGCTTTGGAAACTAAATCTAGATAAGACTCTGCCACTCATTTTCTTTCACAATCCAAAATGATAAATAATTCTACAGTTATCACTAGCACAACTTGAATTTTAATATAATTCTTGAAGAGAAAGAATGTCAAATAAAAGAAGACAACATTGTTACTTAATGAGTGGGCCCCACCTCAGATTTTCAAGTTGTCTATGAACTACAATAAACTGCTACTCTACCTTGGAATGGCCAAAAATTGATTTCTTTTATATTAATAAGAAAACAGAGTTTACAGTTTGTGTAGTATCTCCAAATGATTTTGAGTATAGAGATTCTCAGATATATATATATATATATATATATATATATATATATATATATATATATATATATATATATATATATATATATATAAGATTTGAGCTCATGACATTTTTAGAATATTTAACAAAGACATAACTAATATTTGACAAGTAATTGATTTGCAAAATAAGTTCATGAAGCATCCCTTATTCATGTTGCACGTTGAGACTAGAATAATCTCATGGTTGGTTATTGGCTGCACTTTCTTTTCTTTTGGATATTGATTGCTATGAGTTTGTCTAAGATATGACAAGACACCATGCTGGAATCATGATAAAGGTAAACACAACCCCTGTAGATGCCAATACACAATGCTAAGGGTAGATATAACCCTATGGATGCTAAGACATGATCCTGGGATTGCATTGGAGGTAGATATATTGTTTAACTCCGTTACCATGTTGGTTTAAACATTGAAACTCTAACTTGAACTGTCTCGAATCATGCCAAGTTTGTTCTAGGGTTTCCAATTTTAAATACTTTGTTTTCATGGTATCTAGTTGCTTGAGATTCCCATCATCCATCGTTCCATTGAGCCTTTAATGCATTGGAAAAAATATCCTTGTGATAAACCTTCCAAAATATTTTGCTCAACTTGCCTACATTCAAAAGAGACATATGCAACCTTTTTCACAAGGTTTTAGCATGTTTTAAAACCACCTAATTTAAACAAGATGGAAATAAAAATCAAAACACCTTAAGATTGATTCTACAAACAAGAAAAGACTAGAGATCAATCCATAATACATGGAAGAACCCTAAGAGCCAAATATTTATGATATAGAAACTTCTTGGAATAATTATGAGCTTAAGAAGAGTAATGGGTTAATAAAAGTAGGTGTAGATAGGGAAAAAACATATCATTTTAAGGGCCCATCGGGACCCAAGTGTCCATCTAGCATGTGGCTATGTAAAATCCATCATCCCAGGAGGGGCTCATGTGGTCTAATGCATCAAGAAAACCGGAGGCAAGGTACACAATTCAAACACAACATATAAAGTGAATCATGTCAAATTTGCAAAATCCATTAGATAGATCACATAAAGTATCCTCTTCAAACTTCACACTAGTTTACAAAGTTATATAATTCTCCAATTTTAGGTATGGGAGGATCATTATCACCCTCTATTCGGTGTGTCAGTACCCTAGATAAGAAGTATGTCCCAATAAATCCTATTAAGGACTATGTGTAGTGGAGTATGGTATGGTTTGGGGTTTACTCCATAGGTGGTTGTCATTGGCATTCAAGGTCACATAAGATATCCATCCACATGAGCACCTCTATAAAGGGATCACTTATGCAATGAGGTTCCCTTTCCTCAACAATATGTCTTTCCAAACCCCTTTTTCTTTTTCTTCAATGATTTTTGGCTTTTTATTTTCATTTTCTAAGTCCCCTTTTAGATATGTATTCATTGCATGAGACTTGGGGTGATGGTCTCTTAGTGAGGGGACATTACTCATTCTTTGTATTTTTTGTTCTTAACTTTTCCTTTCTTATTTTCCTTTCATTTTGAATATGGTATTTTCTCTTTCCTTTTTTTTATCAAGTTGCATCAACTTTGTGCATTCAATCCCCTTCTTCTCATGGGATTATGAAGCATGAACCTTTCTGGGATACATGTAACAACAAATCCAAAATAAAGAACAATGGAGAAAGGACATATGGAATATGTTATGTATGGTAAGTGACATGGCAACACTGGCCCTATTAAGGCCCCCCACTAGTACAATTTTGACCAAGAGTGACAACACTTAACTAGGATATGATGATGACCACCAAGATGAAACAAGGCAAAAATTATAAATTCAAAACATCATGATTCATAATCCAATTCAACCCATAACCACTATTTTCATGCCCCAAACATTGCCATTATCACTCAATATGAAGTGATAAAACAATGTACCTCTGTTTGTAATGCACCATGTCATCTAATGTGAGTGATATGAGCATGTAATGGAAGGAATTTGTGGGAAAATTTCTGTGGAGAATCTGGAATGTCATCATTAGAACTGTTGTTTGCACTGTGGATCACGGGAAAAATACTCTAGTTACCGCTAGAAGTGAGGGGGTAACATCTATCTCCAACATGGGGACATGTGCTCACCATAGAATGCATGAGAACCTCAACAATATTTGGAACTCCGAGATTTGCACTCTTCATCAAACCTAGAAAAATCCTACTACATTCTAACATAAAACTATTAGTAAAAATGAAGTAGAGGGATATGGTCCCCATGGTAGATGAAAAGTAAAACAAAAATAAATTAGATTGTATAACATCATTTTCTTTTCTTTTCTGTTTTTTTGTAGATGATACTAAATCAAAATTGAAACGAATTAAAGATGGATATGATCAAGAAATAACTGAAAGAAAGAAAGTAAGTAAAACGAAATCAAGATGCATAAAAAGAAACATACAACATGACCTACAACTATCTTATCTAATGCTACAAGACAACGTAAGTGCTAGGTACAATCATACAACCAATGAAGCCATCCTAGCATCTCATTGAGGTCAAAATTTCTACCCTTGTGCTTAGTTATGAACCAAAACAAGGATATATCAAGCATAGAATGTCCATGAGACGATACAGATGTTATATCATGACTAAGCATAGAATCCAACTCATGAAGGTGGACAAGAGAAACAAATTCATGTCCATATTGGAATCACATTGGCATATGCATCCACAACCTTGATCTATCCATATTTGAATGGGGCTACAATATGATGATGATGACTCATCCTTGCTCCAAGCAAGGTATTAAGGATGCAACCATTGCATCTTGTAAGACCGATCCATATGCCTCAAAAAATGGCCTTCTTGACTTTCATGTACATTGTCACTCCCCGAGGCTTAAGACATAATCATAATAAATCTAAAGAATACCCCATGGTTTCCTAAGAAAGATGTAGATGGAAAGTGGGGTGTAAATTCAGATCTTAAAAAACAAATTTCTCCCAAGTTAGGTCTTGTTTCCCTTATACACGTGGTTGGAAATCCTTGCAACAAACCATAAGTTGAAAACACTTTTTCCCCATAGATATTTCAACACCCAAAACATAATTTCTAGTTGTGTTTCCAATCACACACTAAAAACAAGATGAAGAAAAATATGGTTGGATATTTCTTCTATTAAACATTTTCTTCCCTATGTGAATCATAGCCCCATAAGAGTGATCTAATGTTGATTTTTGACACACAAATGTTCACCAAAATCGAGCATAGGGGTGGCAGAAAATTTTCTTCATTCTTACCTTCTTAAAACAACTCTAAGAGATCAAAAAGATATTTATCATACATTATAGAATATGGCTGGAAATTTCCATGAGAACAATGTAAAAAATCATCCCTAAGTAGTTGGAACAAATCTATGAATATATCATCTTCATGTTGCTAGAAATCTAAATCATCAATGTACACATATGGCTATTCCAAAGGAAACAATTCAAACCTATTGATTCTAGAATCATCATCAATATCATAAATGGGATCCCCGTCAAAATGAAAACAACTTATATCCCATTTATGTCTTGCAATGTGTAGAAAATCATCAATATTTGTAATCTCGTTGTCATCATGTTCTTCATCAAGTGAAATATTTTCCAAATCCAAGGGTCTCTCCAAAGACTCTTCACTTTCCAAATCATCAAAGGATGCATCATAGAAATCACAAACTTGGAAAGGAGTACAACTTACCAAAACCTTGTTTTCATTTGAAGGAGAGGCAAAATCTTGGATGCCCCCATCTCCATTAAAAGGAAGAGAAAAGAACTTCTGAAACTAATTGTTACTTAAGGGATTTTCTTCAAATTCATTCTCCTCAAAATTACAATGATAAAGATCATCAAATTTTTAATTTTGAGAAGATCTGAGGCTTACCAATTTATCATCTTGATGAAGAGGAGTGCTCTCTCCAATAGGATCTTCTTCAATGGATTCATGATCTTCAATATGATGTGCTTCGTCAACGTTTTCTTCTTCAACAGATTCACGAGGTGGCTCTTTCTCTTCTTCAAAAGTTTGATAAATTCCTTCAAGAATATCTTCTTCATGTTCTTGTTCTTGAGATGATTGATCTTCAAAGTCTTCATCAACATATTCATGTATGGGACTAAGAGATGGCTCTTTCTATAGCATTGGATCATGTGTAATCTCTTCATCAATATGCTCTTATTGTGGTTGATTCTTCATACAATATAGGGATGCTTCTTCATACACATGTGTTAGGGCCATCATAAGGATTCCTTCATACTCTTGAGAGAGAGGACCCCAATATTTGAGGAAGGATCGAATAAAAATTGCAAAATAAGTTATCTTCCTTGGTTTAGTGCAATACTTGACCCATCTCCATTAATATTGTCCTAAAAAAGAACAAATAATCTTATTACGACATCCTCATGTCTTTCGCTGAGATTTGAAACATAGTCAAGGAATGATGAGACATATGGAATAACACAAAGAGTATCACCATCAAACTTTGGAATGTTCTTTTCCCATTTTAGAGGGATCTTATTTGAGTATCTCAAAATATCCTTAATATGAAGAGAAGGATACAATTCATGAAATTCTCATGGTGCCATATTTCTTTACTTAACATATGACTTGATATGAAGCTTGAAAGTAGGAGATGATAAGTCATGCCAAACATGTGTGTGGAGTTGCCAAGGTGAATCTTAAATTCCTTTACAATGATGCTCATTTCACCCTACAAGCACATAGCCATCAATATTTTCATATGGAAAAGGAATTCTTCCCTTAATGAGTCACCAGATGAGTAAAATTAAATGAGGCTTTGATGTATACTCACAAATTAATGTCGAAGCATAGAATTCAAATATCCAAGGAGATTGACTCAATTCTTCTAGGCATCAATGCCAAAATGTTATGACACAATATAGCACCAAGTGCAAAGCCTTCACAGGGAACTAAGACTAGTGGAACATTGAAATATATTACCATTGTCACCTAGGAAACAACTTCCCTCTCTTTAGTGAAGAAGAAAAATCCAACACAAAAGACGCTTCCCTAGTAGCCTCTATGAATCCCTAGGCAAGACACAATCAAGTATAGGGCCTCCTAAGTAGCTACTTAATCTACCACCAATAGAATAAAGTAAACAAGGTAAGGATAAGGTGGTGAGTAAAAGAAATTTCCATATTTGAAGAGATGAGGATATAGGTTAATTTTAGAAGTATAACGAATAAATCTAGGCTCAAGAGGATCCCCAGACACTAGCAAAGAAGAAAAAGATAAAGGTTGTTGCAAAACTTAGAAAAAATATATTAAATTACAATAGTAAAACAAGTCATTACATCAACAATAAAATCAGTCCTTGCATAAGCAATTAACCACTGAAACAAGAGGGATGAATAATGAGTTAAACTAGGGTTTAATTAACTAACAAAATTAGAAATTTGAGAGGCAGATACCAACCCTAAAACCCTAAAATATATATATCAATCCTCCAAGAGGTGTGACATAATCCACAAGGTCATGCCATATCATCATCAAGAAGCCCAACGTCTCTTCAAAAAGTGTAATGTCTCATCAAGAGGTGTTGAATCATCATCAAAGTGAAATTCACCATCATCAAAAGGTGCAAAGACATACCACGTGTGCTAATGTGTCTCTTCAAGAGAGGCATTCCATCAAAAGGCTCAACATATTACTAGAAGTGTGAAATTACCTCTTTCAAGTGGTGGGGATGGCCTCCATGAAAATGTGCTAGTATCCCCTCAATGTCCTCCAAAAGACCCAAGTGTCCATCAAGCATGTGGCTTTGTACAATCCATCATCCAAGGAGGGGATCACGTGATCCATTGCATCATGGAAATCGTATTCAAGGTACACAATTCAAACACAACATATAAAGTGAATCATGTCAATGCAAAACCCATTAGATAGATGAAATAAAGTATCATCTTCAAACTTCACACTAGCTTACAAAGTTATACAATTTGCCAAATTTAGGTATGGGAGGATAATTATCACCCCCTATTAGTTATGTTAGTATCCAGGATAAGAAGTATGTCCCAAGAAGCCAATCAAGGAGTATGTGCAGTGGAGTATGGTATGGTTTGGGGTTTAATTCAAAGGTGGTTGTCATTGACATGCAAGTTCATATAAGATATTCATCCATGCGAGAACCTCTGTAGATCGAGTGTTTATGCAATGAGGTTCCCTTTCCTCAACACTATGTCTTTCCAAACCCCTTTTTCCTTTTTCTTCATCGATTTTTGGATTTGGATTTGGATTTTCATTTTCTAAGTTCCCTTTTAGATATTCATTCATTGCATGGGACTTAGGGTGATGGCCTCTTATCAAAGGGGCATTACTCATGATTTATGTTTCTTGGTTCTTAGCTTTGTATTTTTTATTTTCCTTTCATTTTGAATATGGAATTTTCTCTTTCCTTTTTTTTATCAAGCTGCATCAACCTCAGGCATTCAATCCCCTTCTTCTCATGGGATTATGAAACATGAATATTTTTGGGATACATGTAACAACCAACCCAAAATAAAGGACAACAAAGAAAGGACAGATGGAATATGTTATGTATGGTAAGTGACATCGACACGCTACCACTATTAAGGCCCCCTTGTAATACAACTTTGTCCAAGAGTGACAACACTTGAATAGGAAATGATGATGACCACTAGGTAAAACAAAGAAAAATGTATAAATTCAAAGCATCACGATTCATAATCCATTTCAACCCATGATCACCATTTTCATGCCCCAAACATTGCGATTATCACTCGATATGAAGTGATAAAACAATGCACCATGTCATCTGATGTGAGTGACTTAAACATGTAATGGAAGGCATCTGTGGGCAACTGGAGAATCCAGAATGACATCATTGAAACTATTGTTTGCACTATGGACCACGAAGAAAAATTTCTCCCCTAGTTACCCCTAGAAGTGAGGTCGTAAGAAGGACTATTATAAGTTTTATTATTGTTCACATGCAAAAATGTGTCACAAAGCAACAATATATCTAAGGAATAATTGGTGTTTTAAAGAACATCTTATATTATATTAATTATATACAACCTTGTTTATGTTAAGTATAACT
Organism: Picea engelmannii; assembly: GCA_009831015.1. Classification (NCBI taxonomy): domain Eukaryota; kingdom Viridiplantae; phylum Streptophyta; class Pinopsida; order Pinales; family Pinaceae; genus Picea; species Picea engelmannii. Next base: position 352,317 of record ML786338.1, on the reverse strand, counting down.
TTCATATATTGTGGAATTTTTAAGAGAGATATAACATTTATTATTATATAAATCTTTTAAAAATTTTGAAAATATATTTTTTTCTTTTTTGTTTATGTCCATCTAAATCTTATATATTTGTATAACTTGTTTTTTCATTGTTTAATCTTCCCAAAAATAAAAAAATAAAAATTATTTGATACAAATATTTATAGTAATGTCATTTTCTAAATTTTATTTCATAAATGGGGTCTCATACACCAATTTAGTGTTTGGCTTGGCTATGACCTTAAAAATAAATGATTATTGTTTTTGTTGTTATTATTATTATTATATGAAAAATAAAAGAAAAAATAAAAATATTTAAAATTTGGAATTTAGAATTCCACAACTTATTCTGTTTATTTTATGTTGTAAAGTAAGTCTCTAGATACTTCGATTATGTAATCATTACTAAACTATGTTATCATAAAAACAATTAATAAATTATGCTTTTTTTTTCATTATTATTACATCTAAACTAATTTAAAAATAAATAATTATTGTTATTATAATTGACTCAATTCTAAAAAATATATATTAATTTGGAGTGTGCAAATTTTCATAGTTAATTATAATCTATGAGCTTCCTAGAAAATATTATGGAAGAAGTTTTGAAACGTCCAAAACTTCTTCCACAATATTTTCCAAAAAAACTCATACATAAATATTGATTACCGTAATTTGATGATTATATTTAACGATACTAATATGATAATATTCTTGATGAAGAAATTTATGCATATAAAATCGTAGATGGTTTTGAAACGTCGCGATATGATAACATTCGTGAAATAACATCCAGATTTTCATTCATTCGTTTAGCTAGTGTACTTAAATGCATATGGGGTTAGTATATCTTTAGACAACCCACGATTAAATTTGATGACTTAGTTTATATGGGGTTAGTATATGTCACACCTTAGGACTGGACCTGAGCATGCGCACTCCTTCTACAAGATGAGACGAAAGAACTGGGTGAGTCGGAAGGCACTCAGTCACTTTATAGACAAAGTTGGAGACTTTGGTTGCATTGGCATGCCAAAGATGACTTCGCCCTGCCATGAATTGCGGAAGAAGTTGAGTGCGAAGGCCTGGCGAATGACACAAGAAAGTGGGCGCCCCATGGTGAACATGTGCGCCCTCACCGAATAAACTGAAGGTAAAACGAAGATAGGTACCCCATAGAAGACATAGGCTTCCTCACCAAAGACAGATAGTTGGATGAGCAGGCACCTTGATAGCGAGAGCGCCCGACCGACCGGTCATGCGAACAAAGGTTGGGGCAACTTGGGCACCTTGGACGCACCAAAGGGGGCTCAACCAAATGAAGTTGGATATTCTCCCACCTTGGAAGTGCACCAAGGGGAGTTGACCAAACATGAAGAAAATGAGTTGTGGACGTCAAGCTAAGAAATGGACTGGTGATGTGGATGCACACTTGACTTGGGTGCCCAAGGCAAAAGATGAATTCAACCGAGATGGGTGGAGCGCAGTTTGGGGAAGACCAAGGGGCACATGCCCATGAGGAAAATTGAGACGTGCATAAGATGAAATCGGGCAGAGAGCGAAGAGCACCCATCGAAGGGGTGTGAGCTCATCGACTCATGCTAAGTGAAAGGTTGCATCCCAAGAGGGTGAATGGGCACACCCGTTGGCTGACTATTTAACCAAAGGCAAGTGCACTTGGAAAAGGGGGAAGAAGGAAGTTCAAACAAGGAAGGGGATCTGAGATTCGACTAGGTGTGTGGATCACAGGTTGGATGGTCTGAGGCAAGATAAAAGCTTTTCGATTATGAAGCACGATGATGAGAGTTTCGTTCAGTCTTCCAGATGAGGCAATGAAGGAATGGCGTGCATAGGTTAACTTGATGAGGAAGAGTTTTGTGTTTTCATAACAAGTTATTTGTAACTAAACTAAAGCTCCCCATTGCGGAATTTTATTGTGTGGCACAAGTTGAGCTTGGAACACTTTTGTTTTATATCAGATTTTGTGTGTTAGGCCGGTTTGCCCGTTGTTGGCCCTTGACCAAGTTTTGAGGAATACTTGGTCATATTTGACTGTTTTTGGTACTTCGACAGCCTGTTGAAGGAGGAGCACAAGACGAAGCGGAGATCGTGGAATTGCCGCCCCCTTTCTGGAACTTTTAGGGTTTTGGGGAATATTGTAATGGAAAAGGGATGTCGGCCCATGTTTAAGCCTTTTGTAATGTATAAATGGAAGATAGGTGATGTAATTAAGGGAGTACAATCTATGTGATTGGAGGCCAATGGATTAGTGCTAGTAAGTAGTCAATCTATGTGATCGTAGTGAAAAGCTTTGTACATTTGGTGTGAAACTTGCAGAGCTAAGTGCAAGTCATTGTAAGTTATTGTAAAGACTTTGTGTGTGAGAACTACTCAGGGAAGGAGGATCTAGCGAGCTATGCAGATCTCTTGTCCTAGGCGGAGTATGGTTTTGGAGGCTCTGTGTTGTAACCGATTAAAGCATCTAATAAGAAGGAAGAAGAGTTGGTCGTTGTAGCCCTAGGGTGGGGGTGAACCACGTAAATACTGTGTTGTCTTGCTTTGTGCTTACTTTGATATGGTTATGCATGCTTTGCTTATGTGCTTTTATGATAGATCTGTTTATGTTCAGTGCTAATGATGTGTAGACTGTTAGATCTGATGTATATGAGTTTGCTTATTGCTTGAGTTTGCTAGATTAGGTCTATTTGATATGCTAAGTGATAGATCTGTTTAAACCTAGTGAATAATACGATGCTCTACGCTGTCTGCGAAGTAGAATACTAGTTGAATACTAATAGTTTATTGGTGCTAAGTGCTTGTTTGAGTATCATTATCACAGATCAATGTCCCAGCGAAGGTTACAGACATCTGAGTCCTGTAACCACCCCTACCTCTACCTCGGGTGAGACTTCATCTTCTTCACAAGTGATGCCGAAAGGGCCAGTAGTTAGGGCTTTGTTGGTGTGCTCTTGAGCGTTGAACCCCGGGTCTGCCCCTGTGCCAATAAATGGTTCCGTTAATGGGACCTGAAACTGTGATTGTTGGGAACTGAGGAAGAAGAAGCTTTGTGAAAAGACCTATTTTGAAACTGTGGAAGCTCTGTGCGTAGATCCGTTGCTCTAGTGCGCAGTGATATACTTAATTTGCGAAAGAAAAGAAGTCCAATCTGAAGAAAAGAGGTAAGATCTAAAAGCTCTGTGCTTTGATAAAGGTAAAAGTTAGTGAAAAGTTTTAGATCTGGAAGCTTTGTGCTCTGTAGAAGTAAGAAAAATGGAAATTTTTGTTACTAAAGTATGGATCTAGGTATGTGTTATCCTAGTGTGAAAAGTAGGGTACTGATAGATGAAAGAAGACTTGATATGAATAGATCTAATGAGAAATATGTTATACCTATGCATAGAAAGAATGTTTGGACTAACAAGTGGATGCAGGATCCTAGAAAGAATTTTTTGCAAGCTAGCTACTATGATCCTGGTGCACAGTACAGGAAAGGCTGGGGATCATTTAAAAGAAAGAAAGGATTAACCCTTTTTACAGTTGCAGAAGACCTGGACATTTTGCTAAGGATTTTCCTGGTGGAAGACCTAGTTGCCTTTGTTGTAATCCTATGGACCGTGAAGTACTGGATTGCCCTAAAATGATGGCTAGGCTTGAAAATATGAATATGGAACAAGCGAACCATGAAAAAACTAAGATTATAGAAGAACCTCAGAAAGAATCAGAGATTATATTACTGAGAATGAAAGAAACCCTAGATGAACATAAGGACATCAGTTTGTCAGAAGTCTTCAAAGAAAAAGAGCAAGTCGAAGTAGGAATAGGAGACTTCGACGTAGACTATGTTCTGGACAAGGAAACACAGGTGAATATTATGACAGAAAGAACTTGGGAAACCCTAGGAAGGCCTGCTATGATTCCTTCACTGGGAGGAATAGGCTTGTTTAAAGGAAATATGATAACCTTATGTGGAAGGACTACCCAGATATCTATGAATATCAATGGAACTTCGATAGAAGAAGATTTTGAGATTGTTAAGTTCATTGAGAGTAGCACCCTGTTTCCAATTTTTCTAGGAAAGACTTGGATTGAAAAAGATCAGATCCGAAGGAAAGAAGAGGAAGCTTTAGAACAGAAGAAGCAAGAGTTAAAAGAATTTGTAACCAGGAGAATAGCACACTTGATCAAAGAACATGAGAACAAATTGAATATATTCAGAGCTAGAGACTTGAATGTCAAAGTTGAAAGAATACAGGAACAAGAGAGTAGAGCATCTACCCCAGAACCAATGAGGGAAGAAGTACCGATCTGAAATCCTGTAAAGGACATTCAACAGCGTGAAGTTAACTTGCCAAGAGAAGATAAGAATCAGAATGGAAAAAGGATGACTGAGACGAAGCTCACTGGGAAGAAGGCTAGGAAGCTCATGAAGAAGAAAGAAAAGCTAGAGAAATTGCAGAAGGTTCCAGAGGAAACCCTGCTGAAAGAAAATTTACAGAATTTGAGCTTCGCCGGGATATTAGAAAAGTGACGCATGGTACTTCGCCATGGTGAAGCAATATAGTCATTGGGGACGATATACCCATTTGGATGACGCTCTGAACGGCTCAAAAGATAGTTATGGCTCACCACCAGACCATTAGACTGCGCCATAACATAAAGAACAAGAGTTAATGAAGCCTCATATTTGTTGCAAATGATCCGTTACAAAGTTACTTACTTATTACATCGCGCCATGCATGGAAGACACTTTTTCCAATTGAGAATTTGAGCCCGCAGTCTACGTGAATTGTGAACAATAATCACTCCGCCCTTACTCTCTATCCTACCACAGTGCCCACATTACCATGAGAACCCGAGATGTTGATCCCGAGCATATATGTCTGAATAGCTGAGTGCGCTCGAAGAATCCATGAAAGAAGTACTTGTTGACCTTATGGCCCAAAAGATTATGTTCGAAAGAAGGATGTCTGCAGGTATACAAGCATCGTCCACAGGAGGATTGCAAGCCTCCTCGTCCATTGCTCATGGAGCTGGAACTTCCCAAGACGGTGCAAAAAGAAGAACCAAATAGAAAGACGATATGGCCAACGTGAAGTTGGTTCCATCCATCCTACCTACTTACATACCACCTCTGAGCGGTGTCATCAATAGAGATAGTGTGCCTAGAGACTTTGAGTACACTCTAGTCACTCCATACCTATCGAAAGGGGTATGCGTAGTCCACGCAGACCAAGACAAGATTGCAGCATTGAAGTTTAGTGACTTCAACCTGGGGGATCGTAAAGTTTACAGCATGCTCTCCCCATGCAAGTACTTGACGAAGACAAAGGGAAAGAACCCAAAGATCGTCCTTCAACAGTGGACTATGGACCTCGCGTAGTCCACCCAACTCAACATCATGAAGATACCACACTTCGAAAGACACCAAGAGGTGAATGCTTGTGTGAAGTTGATGCTCTCTGCTTACCATGGAGGATACTTATAGTTAAACCGTCGAATAACAGTTGATCTGACGCTGATCAATCGGATCACCGGAATTAGCATGCAAGGCCCTAATCCACATGATTTTTATCCTGGAAAGACCGTAGACCGCGCTCTTACGCAAAAGATTAAAGAGGCTTATGGCAATGTCAAGAAGGGCGCACAAGGCTATAAGGTAGCTTCTATTGAGAGTGGCGCAGTGCGCCTCACCTGTCAGTTGATCGCAAGGAAGCTGGTCCGAAAGAACCGACCCACTCAAGTGACTGGTTTTGTAGTAGACCTCGCAGGAAAGTGCGCAGAGGGACTACAAATGAACTGGGTGAAGTACCTGGTGAATCAACTAGAGATTGACTGCAGAGAAGCCCAGGATCGGGGGCATGAATTTCATTACAGCTGGCTCTTGATACTTATAGCATTTGTTGCATGGGAGCTACCGGAAGGTGCAATCTTCCCGAACATTGACCCCTTTGAGCCACTGACCACAAAGTTCAGTACGTTGTGGTACTCAAACGACATGAGCAAGAAATGGCAATCAAATGTCATGTTCCACACTTATTACAATCAATTGAAAGTAGCCATTAGGTCCGAGCCTTGCATGACCCCGAATACTATACACAGATTCCGACCTTTGATGAAGTTCAACACAGACAGACATTTCATATACATCACAGCGCGCACTGATGAGCACAAGGAACAACTTCAGTCTTATTATAAGCTGACAAAATAAGAATTGGAGGAGATCACCAAGGAATGGTCGACAAACCTCCTTGTTCCAGTAGACCCCGTGGAGATATCCGACATCGACAGTTTAGAAGCTACACAAGACACACCTGGACTAAGCAAGACAAAGAAGACAAAGAAGGTTGAGGAAGTCCAGGACATAGAAAGTATATTTGTAAGAACCGCATCCATTACACCAGAGAAAGGAGGTAATGGCGAAGACTTAGAAGAAGTCGAACAGAGGCCAGAAGACGAAGTAGAAATCATAAATAAGAGGAAGGGTTCACCTCCGAAACTTTCTTCCCGGAAGAAGTCGAAATCTCCCGTAACAAAGATGCAGACCACATTAACTGATGGCAACTTCAACTTCATCGTAGTAGCACTGAATGATGCTTCGTTGGAGATATTAGAGAAGAAGAAAGCCAAGCAAGAAAATATGTATGACCGCATTGAGTTTGAGCTCCGAGGAGTGCAGCAGGCACTTCAATCTATCCGTGCAGTCTCTACTGCACCCCTACCAGTAGGAGAACCAGAAGTAGGAGATGAACCATCTCAATTGCATCGGATTGCTAATACAGTCGAAGCTCGACTTCAAAGTCCACAAGAGAAAGAAGAACAAGCCACTCAGGCTTTGACACAAGTACAGGGAGTACTTGTCGAACAACGCAGTACTATAGAACAATAGAAGAGTGCCCTCCAAGCCAAGTTTGATAAAGAGAAAGCACAACTGCAGCAAGGAAAAGAACAGTTGCTCGCCGAGAAACTTGAAGTGAAAGAAGCAGTCAACAGACCACTTCGCTCTTTGACAATCATCGAAGTACAGGTCGAAGAGTGAGTTCCCCAACATGTGGCACAACTTGAAGAAGTGATACATAAGCTACAACAACGCATTGCAGACCTAGAACTTTGCACTGTGCCTGAGATGCCGCAGGAGATAAGGGACCAATGAGAAGAAACTGCCCACAGCGCAATTGATAGACTGAAAGCTCTTTCCTTGGAATGCAAGCAGCTGAGTAACCGCAGCTCCCAGACATATGAGAACCTAACCGAGAACCCAGAGTTACATAAATTGGAGTCATAGCTCCAGGAGGCGAAGTATGAAGCTGAAAAGTTACAGGCACAACTGAAGGCCCTGTCACCAGTGGAAAGAATGAAGCAATCGCATGAACAACGTACTGCCCAACAACAGATCCATACGATCCAGAGCAAAGTGATGAAAGTAACTCAATGGCTCCAACCTGTGCAAGATAAGGCATGTCAGTTGTTTACAGAGATTGAGATCCAATGAGAAGAGTTAGAATAGATTGTGACTACAACAGAACAATGCCTAGAAGGGCCAGTAAATGACACAGTAATCCAGGAATTCACCGAGCAAGAGGTTGTGGCACAATAGTGGGTCGAAGCAGCTTGAGCCAAGATTGAGGCATTAGAGGTAGAATTGATCAGACCTGAGTGCCTCGAGATGAGTCACAAGTGAGTGTTGGGGGCCTATTGGCCCTTGACCAAGTTTTGATGAATACTTGGTCATATTTGACCATTTTTTGTACTTCGACATCCTGTCAAAGGAGGAGCGCAAGACGAAGCGGAGATCATGGAATCCCCGCCCCCTTTTTGGAACCTTTTAGGGTTTTTGGGAATATTGTAATGGGAAAGGGATGTTGTCCCATTTTTAGGCCTTTTGTAATGTATAAATAGAAGATAGGCGATGTAAGTAAGAGAGTACAATCTATGTGATTTCAGGCTGATGGCTTAGTTCTAGTAAGTAGTCAATCTATGTGATTGTAGTGAAGAGCTTTGTGCATTTGGTGTGAAACTTGCAGAGCTAAGTGAAAGCCATTGTAAGTTATTGTAAAGACTGTGTGTGTGAGAACTACTTGGGGAAGGAGGATCTAGCGAGCTGCGCAGATCTCCTATCCTAGGCGGAGTATGGTTTTGGAGTCTTTGTGTTGTAACCGATTGAATAATCTAATAAGAAGGAAGAAGAGTTGGTGGATGTAGCCCCAGGGTGGGGGTGAACCACACAAATATTGTGTTGTCTTGCTTTGTGCTTACTTTGATATGGTTATGCATGCTTTTCTTATGTGCTTTTATGATAGATCTATTTATGCTCAGTGCTAATGATGTGTAGACTGTTAGATCTTATGTATATGAGTTTGCTTATTGCTTGAGTTTGCTAGATTAGGTCTATTTGATATGCTAAGTGCTAGATATGTTTAAACCTAGTGAATATTGAGATTCTCTACGCTGTCTCCGAAGTAGAATACTAGTTGAATATTAATAGTTTATTGGTGTTAAGTGCTTGTTTGAGTATCATTATCACAGATCTGTGTCCCAGCTAAGGTTACAGACATCTGAGTCCTATAACCACCCCTGCCTCTACCTCGGGTGAGACTTCATCTTCTTCACAGGTGATGCTGAAAGGGATGGTAGTTAGGGCTTTGTTGGTGTGCTCTTGAGTGTTGAACCCTAGGTCTACCCCTGTGCCAACAACCACCCATGAACAAAGTTTCATTTTGTACTTGTATGGATGCTTTGTTTTGTTGTTGTTGAAGATAACTTAGTATAAAGACTCACACACATAACTTAAGTGAGGAAATGAGACTAAGTGTAGGCGTGGCCCGGGTCAAATACTTCAGTTTGGATTTTCCACTGAACGAAAGGCGTCGATGTCGCACGATGTTGAGGATGTTGAGCATCCACAACTCAACCGAGATCCCCAGTTCCATGACAATATATCTTTAGAGAACCCACGGTTAAATGTGATGATTTAAACTAATTTATGAAAGGTATTGCATTGCATCTTTGAACGAATTTTAGTGACGAGTATTGGAAGAACTGTGACCATATTTAATGGTTAATTGTCCCATGATTGGTAAATCCTTGGATTGTACATTGACTATATATACAAACAAATAGATCCGAGATTGTACATTGACTACATATACAAATAAATAGATTCTAAACTCGATTGTAGATTTGAAGGTTCAACCAAAAAATCAACGATATTCTGATAACCCAAATTTACCATCAGCGAGCATCAATGATATTATGATAAACCAACCCAAATTTACAATCATTGAGCATCAACGATATTCCGATAACCCAAATTTATAATCGAATTAATCTCACTGGATTGGATGGGCATTTTCATGGTCAACATATTGGGATTACTCGAGTGGGTTGTGGCATGGTTGATGGTCCATATATCTTTCTTTTGAATAACATATCTTTATTTTGAATGACATTTTGAAAATTTAATGGTGATGTGGGATATGAAAGTTTTTTTCACGGGACTGGGTGAAGCCTTTGGTTGGGCGGTGGAAACACCCAATGTTCCCAACTCTCATGCACTACCAACATCTTTTGTTAAGTGGCAAGACCACACTGAAGTACTCAACCTAGACTACGCCTCTCTTAGTTCTGTCATTACTTAAGATATGTGTACATTTCTTATACTTATAATTATTTCAACAGTAAAAGAGACCATTCATACAAAGTGCAAATAGAACATAAATGTGGGTGGAAAAATTGTCTTAACACCCCAAAATCTTCTTTATATACAAAACAACAGTGCGCCAATCCAACGCTTGCATTGCACAAGAAAGTTTATATAAGAAGAGCTTCCACTCACATGACCTTGAACGAAAATCGCGTTGCTCCCTTCGATGAGTTGTTTCCTTTTGTGCCCTTCCTTGTTACCTTAGCTACCAGGACAAATGGGCAACTTCTCTCTTGTGTTTCATAACCAAGACATGTATGGTTTCATCGAGTTTTCCTTGCCTCAACTCGACTTTCCTTCTTGCCTTAGTCAAATTGCTTGCTTAAGACTTGCATGATGATTCCAAATGACTCTTCACTTGGCTTCTTATAGGCACACACCCAATGGACGTTCCCTTTCACCATAATGTGACGAAACCTTATGATTAGACGAGTCAGCCTTGTGAATGGGCGCGTACCCCTTGGGTGAGTCAGTCGACTTACCCAAATGTGCACTTCGTAACTTGACCAACTTCTCCAATTATGGTTTTTGGCTCCCAAGTCTTCTCCCTTGGTCCATGTCATCACACATCTTGGTTGGTCCAACTCCCCTTGGCACGAAGCGCACCCAAGGCATCCGAGTCATTCGGTTCTTGTTTTACTTCGTTGTTTTAGCTGACTCCCTTTTGCATAGGCTCAGGTGCCCAAGTCATGGAATCTCTGCAACCTTCAGTTCAACTTTTAGTGAGGAAGCACATGGTCACCATGGAGCCCACCGAACTTGTCACCTTTGTCATGGTCAACTCTTTGGAAAGTTTTCTTCGGCATGCAAGCGCCTAAAGACCCCAACTTTCCTATAAAGAGGTTGGGAACCCTTTGGCTTGCCCAAGTCATTAGCTTGACTCATGGAAGGAGTGTGCGCACCCAATAAAAATCCTAGGTCATTACACCCTCCCCCACTCAAATTCATTGTCGTCACGACAATCTCAACATGATTCACTTGTTGTGATCAACAATGACGTTCGTTATGTCTACTCAGATTCAACCTCATGTCTCCCTGTTGTGTTGTTACTTCGGTTGCTTCTACTACGAATGTGTGTTGGATCTACTTGTGACTTAGTTGATCGGGTAGCAAGTCCAATCGTGATGCTACTTCGAAAGAACTCACCCCAACACCAAAACCAGTTGGTTTTCTTCACAACTGTTCAACTCTCGCATCCTCCAATTCAGTGTGATATTCATCTCTATGGCACCAACTCTTCTTGTTGTCATCCCTACGACAGTTCATTGTCAGCTGTGTTGTCGTCGCCACGACAATGGCTAGTTGGCTCGTTGTTTTCTTCATGACAGTGAGCCAACATGCCTTTGCTCTAGTTTGAGAGTGGAAGTGGGCAGCTCCACGAGCTACCACTTCCATCCTCATTTTATTTCTTCACAAGATGTGGAGCATCACCGTAATTTTGCATCAGGTACATCAACAGTGGGACATTGGAACTGATTTGGCCTTCACTCACTTCCATGAGACACTCAAGTTTAGGATCGTAAGGCCACTCACTAGCTCCAAGTGTCTCTGCGTTTGGTCCAACTTCCTTCTTGGCACGTTTGTACCAATGTTGTTGTTCCTCTCTTTTGCACACTTGTGTAGCGACTATCTTTACTTTCCTTTCCTCAAGTTCAACCTTCTTCATTTCTTCTAGCTCCATCCTTTCCATACTCTCTTCATAGAATTCTGTGAACTTCTCCATGGCCCACACCATGTTACCCAAGATATCCTCAATCTTGTTAACTCGCCATTCTAAGTCTTCCAACAGTTCTTTGACATTTGATTTCTTTGTTCCAACCATCTCTTCACCCTATCCATCAACGTCTGCAAAAGCTCGTTGGTTGTCCACCAAACTCCAGGATGAAATCTTCATCCCCCTGCTCTCCCCGATCATAGGCACCAAACATGGAGTTGGTCCTAACATGATAGCCAAATAATCAACATGTGGAACGGGGGCTGCCTTCTCCATTCGCACGAACTCCTGCCCCAAAATTTTTTCGTAATCGTCTATCAGCATAATGGTGAAATTCGTCCTTCCGATCCACCCCCCAAGCTTCATAGGAACATTCTTGGAAGTTCCTCCAACTTCCCGTTCCTTTGAGTTAACTACCTTGAAGGAAGTTTGTGCCTACTTGAATTGCAATCCAAGGTTTCGTGCAACGTCTTCCCTCATGAAATTATGAGTAGCACCACTCTCCACCATCACCAAAGTAATTTTCCCATTGATCGTTCCCTGAACATAGCTAAGCTTCGTCATGTCAGGGTCTAGAGTGACTATCGGTTGTGCTTCTACAACAACACCCAAAACCTATAGCACACTTACGGATGAGTTCTTTGCCTGCTGCATGGCATTCACCTTTTGCTTCAATGGAAAATTCTTAGCATTATGCTCTTTCGCACATATCCAACAAGAAACTGGTTTCTTTTCCTTCTACGTTTCTGGTGGCTTTGCACCTTCTTCGATGTTCTTTGATGTCTTTGTGTTTTCCTTGTCCTTCTTCTCCTTGCCTTGTTGCTTCTCATGTTGGCCTTCATCGCTACTTGGACCGGTTCTAGCTTCACACTTGAATTCCAAGAGCTTGTCTGTTGCAGTGATCGTTGTTGCAAGATTTTGTACGTTTTGACGTCGTAGCTCACTCTACGCCCAATTTTGCAAACCATTCATGAAGTGGAAAATCCTGTCTTTGTCCGACATCTCTTTGATCTCCAACATTAGGCCAGTGAACTCCTTGATGTATGTTTGGGTCTTTCTAGTATGCCAAAGAGACAGTAACTGGTTCCTAGCAACCCAAGCTTGGTTTCCAGGACCAAACTGTGCTTTCAAGGATTCCTTCATTTCTGCCCAATTTTCGATCTTTTTAGTGATCCTTCCGGCTGCCAAATCTTCCACTCGGTTCCTCCACCAAAGTTTCGCAATTCCTGTCAAGAACATAGCGGTAGTGTTTACCTTGGCCTCATATGGACTTCCATTCATTTGTTCCAAGTACAGTTCCATGTCCCAACAAAAATTGTCTAGCAACTTTGCGTTGTGAGTCCCATCATACGGTTCTAGCGCTTTCATCTTAATTCACATTTGCACAACGGATGAGCTCAGTACACTGGTTGTAGCTCGTTTAAGTAATGTGATGGTGTCTTCCTGGTCTTTCACCTTTGTCTGGTGCGAAACAAGGGCGTCCTCCACAATATTAAGCCTGTCGCGAGTGTCGTCGCGAGTGCTTGTGAACAAATTCGCAACATCTTGGCAATCCTGGATAGTTTCGTTTAACCTTGTCATGAGGTCGCTCATCTTTGTTTCCAGTTGTGCGACCTTCTCACCATGTGTGCACATTGCATTTGTCAGTTAATCCATTATTTTTTCTAAGACCGTGAGTCAGTCCCTCACTTTGGTTGTCCTTGGCTCTCTCTTGGTGTCACTATCATTTCCATGTGAACCGACCATCTCTACACTTCTAAGAATCTTAATTGTTCACACAATTCTACCGAAAGTGCTTCAGATATCCCCCCAAAGCCTCCATTACCAACTTTGCGCAACTTGCGTTTTTTGTTGTCACCGAACCCAAACTTCACTTCGCTCTTGCTTGAGTAGGGTGCTCAACAAGCTTGCCAAAGTCTGCGCAAAACATTACTTTGATACCATCGGTCACAGAAGTGACAGTGGAGAAGAGCTCACCAAGTCGTTCACTATAATCACTTCCTCGGTCTGTTATTGATACCACTTGTCACAGGGATGGGCAAAGCCCTTGATTGCGCGACAGAAACACCCAATGTTCCCCAACTCTCGTGCAACACCAACGTCTTTCATTCGACGGCAAGATGTAGTATACCTAGGGAGGTAATATGGGGTACCTAGGGAGGTACCCAATGGGAATGTAGTTATGTGTTATTAGTGGAAGTCATTTAATATATGAGAATGTGGTCATTCAATGTAAGGTGGACTAGGTCCACTATATTAATAAAGGCCCACTATGGTAGTTGGATGTAATAAATGTGAGAAGGCTCTTTAGAAGGTTCCTATGAGATAGGGAGAGCTATATAAAGAAGTGTAGGCAATGTAATGAAATATAGTGAAGAATATTGTGATTGTACAGGCAAGGATTGCTTGAGGAGTTTTATCCTTCCATAAGGATTAATATATGGTGTTGCATTACCTTAAGGGTTTTCTCTATTTCTTGTGTTCATGTTATGGTGAATGGTTAATGGTTTATTCTTGGTATTATTGAATTATATTTCCAGATCTAGTATAGGTACTTAACAATTGGTATCAGAGCACTTTCCTTGGCCAAAGAAGGGGAGATTTGTTTTTTCTTTTTGTAGAACTTTTTTAGGGAAGAAAAAGAGGGCGGTGCACTTCAGGTTCAAATATGAAAATTTACAAGCTAAATTTTGATTAAAAAAAACTAGGCATTTGAATTCCTCTCGAAAAAATACCCAATTTCAAAAAAAAAATCAGTCGAAACCTAGTTCGGGAAGTAAAGTTATGAGCATTTTAAATTCAACATTTTTTTGGGGTTTTTCCAGAAAAAACCGCAATTTTCTGTCGAAACTTATTGTTCTATTTTTTGGGGTTTTTCATAGCAAGATGTATTTTACAGGGAAATTTGATGGCCCTAGTATTGAATCATTCATTAAAGAAAGAAAGACAACATGGGAAGAGAATTGGCCCCATTGGGTAGATCTCAAATTGCAAAGTGATGCTGCCATTTGGTGAAAATCGCTTGATTATAAGGAGATGATGATGCTCTCCAATGCAGAATTTGAAAAAATATTGTTAGACAAGTGGTCTCATGGAGAAAATAAAGATAAAGAGAGAACCAAGAGTTTATTTTCATGTGAAAAATCCATATTAAAAGTTCATGGTTGTATTCATAAAGAAAATATCATTGTTTATATTAACCCTAGTTGTATGCATAATTTTATCAATGTTCAGTTGGTTAATAGATTGCAAGTTCCAATAAAGAATATTCAAAGCACAAAGGTTGAGGGTGAAAAGGTTTAAATTTTTAAAGATTTGAAGATTACCATGGATAAATATGTGTTGTATTCAGATTTTTATGCTATGGATATGGATGAAGTGGATATTGTTTTGGGATATCCTTGGATAGAATCAATAGGTACCATTAATATTAATGTGCAAAAGAAGTTTTTAAAGTTGTGGTACAAGAAAAAAAAAATCACATTGCAGGATGTGTCTCTTAGTAAGAAAGATGGACCCATGGAAGCTAGCAAAAAAGTTATTGCCCAGTCTGAAGTTGAATCAGAGGCAGAGTCTACAGAAGGAGATGAAGAAAAACTACAAGAATGACATAATCAGGAAGCTAAAGAGGTCATTGACTCAAAGGCACAAAGTGCTGCAGATTTGAAGAAAAAAAGAACAAATTCCTGCAGTTGTTGTATATCGCCATCCACATCATATAGAGACACAAAAGTCATCAAGGCAAGGGCATGTGCATCAACACATTTATGCACCAGTAAGGCACCAGTAAGGGAAACCGATCAAGAGGTGCATGAAGGACTACCAGCACTACGTGAAGAGCTCAAGCTACAGAAACAATCCCATGGCAACCCCGACATGATGTAAAGAAATATAAGGGTGGAAAGGTATCAAATAGACATCATGTTCGACTTCCATTGGGATGGATGGATGGTCGTACTTGTTTCAAGTTGGCTACATTGCTTAGCCGGTCATATTGTATGGTTTCTTCTCATGTTTCGAGGACGAAACATGTGAAGGGGGATGGAATATAGTATACCTAGGGAGGTAATATGGGGTACTTAAGGAGGTACCCAATGGGAATGTAGTTATGTGTTATTAGTGTAAGTCATTTAATATATGGGAATGTGGTCATTCAATGTAAGGTGGACTAGGTCCACCATATTAATAAAGACCAACTATAGTAGTTGGATGTAATAAATGTGAGAAGACTTTCTAGAAGGTTTCTAGGAGATAGAGAGAGCTATATAAGAAATGTAGGCAATGTAATGAAATATAGTGAAGAATATTGTGATTGTACAAGCAAGGATTGCTTGAGGAGTTTTATCCTTCCATAAGGATTAATATATGGTGTTGCCCTAAGTGTTTTCTCTATTTCTTGTGTCCATGTTATGGTGAATGGTTTATGGTTTATTCTTAGTATTATTGAATTATATTTCCAGATCTGGTATAGATACTTAACACAAGACCACACCAAAATACTCAACTTGGACTATGCCTTCTCTTAGTTCTATCGTTACTTAAGTTATGTGTGTGTTTCTTATACTTGAATTATTTCAACAATAAAAGAGACCATTCATATAAGTACAGACAAAACGTGAATGTGGGCGACCGAACCAGCCTAACACCCCAAAAGCTTCTTTATAGTCAAAACAACAGTGTGCCAATCCAACGCTTGTGTCGCACAAGAAAGTTTATACAAGAAGAGCTTCCACTCACATGACCTTGAACAAAAACCATGCAGCGCCCTTCGATGAATTGTCTCCTTCTGCACCCTTCCTTGTTACCTTAGCTACCTAGACAAATGGGCTACTTCTCCCTTGTGCTTCATAACCAAGACACCTGTGGTTCTATCGAGTTTGCCTCGCTTCATTTCTAAAAACTTGCATGATGATTGTGAATAACTCTTCACTTGGCTTCTTATATGCGTGCGCCCAATGGACGCGCCCTTTCACCACAATGCAACCTTATGATTAGCCGAGCCGACCTTGCAAATGGGTTTCCCCGCACATCTTGGTTGGTCCAACTCCCCTTGACACGGCACACGCCCAAGGCGTCTCAGTGATCCAATTCTTGTCTTACTTCGTTGTTTTAGAGGGTGCCCAAGTCATGGAGTCTCCGCAACATTCGGTTCAACTTTCGGTGAGGGCGCCCACCCAACTCGTCACCTTCGTCACGGTCGAGTCATTCGGTTCAACTTTCGGTAAGGGCACCCACTCAACTCGTCACCTTTGTCACGGTCGAGTCCTTCGGTTCAACTTTCGATGAGGGCGCCCACCGAACTCGTCACCTTCGTCAAGGTGAGCATTGGCTTGACGAGTCACTCGTGAAAGGAGTGCGCGCGCCCAGTAAAACTCATGGGCCGTTACAGCTTTACTTAAAAATAAAATAAATTTAATGGTCGATGTGGGATACTAGATTGTTAATTAAAAATAAAATCTCAGCGCATAGACTACAGTAAAATGGTCTAATGTGTACATATAGGCGTATACCTCTGGACACCAATCTTCCCCACAATTTCTCTGCACTTCTGAAACCCTAACTTATTTTCTTCTTTGCAAATCGCCTCTATAGCATCAACAATCACTACTATTTTTATTTCTGTTGACAATTTGCAATGGCTGCATCCTCTTCCACCTCTGCCTCCGCCTCCACCGCCACTCATTCCAACAACAATCAGTGGCATGAGATATTCATAAACCATCGCGGAGTTGATGTGAAGAAAACCTTCGCC
>ML786338.1:317451-331851 GCA_009831015.1 Picea engelmannii | reverse complement strand
GATGTGTGAAGTTGAAGAGCATACGGGGTTTGGCGCAGCCCACAAAAATTCGACAGCGGAGAAAACTTCGAATCCTGCATGTTGAAGGGTGCTCTGAGTTAGAATCGATTCCAAGTATGGAAACATTGGTATTTTTGGAAGAATTGTGGGCGGACGGATGTGTGAAGCTGAAGAGCATAAGGGGGCCAGCTCAGTCCACAAAGTTTGGACAGCGGACAAAGCTTCGAGTCCTACATGTCGGCGGGTGCTTCGAGTTAAAAGAGTTGCCAAGTATGGAAACATTGGTATCTTTGGAGGAGTTGTGGGCCGACAGATGTGTGCAGCTGAAGAGCATACGGGGGTCGGCGCCGGCCACAAAGCTTCGAGTCCTACATGTTGTCGAGTGCTCTAAGTTGGAAGAGCTGCCCAGTATGGAAACATTGGTATCTTTGGAGGAGTTGTGGGCGGACAAATGTGTGAACCTGAAGAGCATACGGGGGTCGGCGCGGCCCACAAAGCTTCGAGTCCTCCATCTTGGCGGGTGCTCTGATTTAGAAGAGCTGCCAAGTATGGAAACATTGGTATCTTTGGAGGAGTTGTGGGCGGACGGATGTGCGAACCTGAAAAGCATACGGGGGTCGGCGCAGCCCACAAAGCTTCGATTCCTACGTGTTTGGCGAGTGCTCTGAGTTAAAAGAGCTGCCTAAGTATGAAAACGTTGGCGGTTGCAGCAAGTGACAAAGCTTCTAAAGCTAAGTATTCGTCGGTGCTCCGAATCAAAAAGAGGTGGAAGGTGTTGAACATATGTAGTTGGAGATGCTTGATGTCTCTATCTAGATGATAGTGTCCGGTCTGGGACTAGGGGTACTTACATGAAAAGTAAAGCAAAAAGTAGCAGCTTCGAAATGAAAGGCATAATTTAATTATTATTAAGTGTTTGTTTTTTATGTTGCGAAGCTCTTTCTGTTGTAAAGGGTTTATTCACAACTTAGCAAACATATTTGATCAGTCAAATTTGAGTCACATCGAGGTAGATATTGGTGTATTGTACGATGTATTCATGATTATTATTAAAGCTGCCGTATATTATTTTTCATTTCGCTTTATAATTTTATTAAATTAATTATTTAATAAAATATTTTTTAATTTTAATTTTTTTAAATGGAAAGGTTAATGTTTATTTTATATTTTTTAAAATAATTTAAAAAGTGAAACTTTAAATTTTTTTTTTTAAATAAAAATTATATTACTTGTATCTGTGAGTGTACATGATAGCAAGTCACTTGTTATGTTATCTTAGTGGAAACCAGAACGGGTGGACAAAACAATTGTTCATTGTTTCAAAATTGTAAGAAAAAGCACCACTGTCGACAAACAGTCAAGGGGAACAATGCTTCCAGAATCAGTGTAAGCGAACAAAAATGAGTGTGTTTATCCAGAAATATAAGATGAGATTGAGTACTTCTTGGCCAAAAACATGGAAGTTGTCTCCGAAGTGTGCATGCAACGACACTTCAATATAGTTTACCTTACAATCAATTAGTTATCCGTAGATGCAATCTAATTACAACAAGCAGATACGAACTCAAAGTTTCAAACAATTATCTCAATATAATTTTCATGAACTATATGATATTTGTAAATAATAATTAAATCTAACAAATTAAACTTTTAATAAATAAACCTTTAATTTTTTTACTGTTTTACTAATTTATAATAAAACGTTGTGAGCATTTTTTATTAGCTTATCTACTTTGTAAAAAATATGGGTTTTTAATATAGTTCTTTCATGGTAAACAATCACATGTAAAATAGTTCTCAAACTTAAAAAAAAAATGATTATATCTTGAATTATAATTGAAATTCCATAATAACTTAGGTAGAAATTCCATTAAGATATTCAAATATTCCATTAACAGAAATTTGGAATAAGTTCAATTCTTATGCATTGAACAACAAGAGACATTATTTATTGGTTCATACTTAAAAATAGAGATGTGTAATATAAAAATTCCAAAACAACAAAAGATTATGCATGAATACAAAATATAAATCTTTCATTTAATTACAACTACATTCACTATATTGAGAAGTATTCAATTCTATACAAAATCATATATAACCATATATCTCTATTTATACTCTATATAATCTTATATATATTCTATTTGGCAAGGTATCCACCACTTAGGTTAGAATTTTTTTCCATATTTAATCCCGCCACGAACATTGTATGAAATTATTAGGATGGCATAATTCCTTTATGAATTCCATAAAGAAGCAAAACCAAAAAAAAAAATACACCATGGTGGTCAAACTTGATCAATCTAATGTAACATTTTGATTTAACATTTTATTATCAATCTAAGTTACGTTAAATTTGATTTAACATTTTATTAATGGTGTTCATATCTTAGCGTTTCTTATCACTGGCAAGTCATTGAGCAAAGGGTGAGTGGGTTTATGACACTCTTTTTATTCTTTTATTACCTCTAAGACAAATATAGTTTTTTATAAGTTAAATTTGTAGGGAATTTATGCAATTGAGGTAGGGAATCTTGCAATTAATTAAAGTATTTAAACATTTGAGGTAGGTATTAAAATTTGAAGATTTATTTTTTTTGAAAAGAGAAAGAAATATGGTGAATTGAAAACCATTTATTTTTAATTTTTTTTTTAGCAATTATGATTAGGATATCTTTAAATGTATCACTTATTAAAATAAGTAAAAACAAGTTTTTGATTCTTTATTTTATTTTTTTTAAGTAAAAAACACAGATCCTATTATATTAATGCTTCAAAATTACACCATGACGTGGAGGTGCCAGCTGTCTCGCCTGTGAAGGAAATCGAGATAATTGGCCTGTCCAAAATAGCATGCAAGTTCAAACTCTCGTTTTGCCACCCTACTCGAAGGAAACCAGGGTGCGTGACCAGTTTCAGCAACAATTTGATAATGTCTATTCTAACGCTAACAAGGCTATGGACCAGAAGAGCTACAGCTCTAATAAACATAAAAGAGAGAGAGAGTTTTAGACAAAACTAAACAGGAGAACCTATTAACTGGTGTCCTCGCGGTCGTCCGTTTCCTTGCCGCTTCTGACATGAATGGTATAGAGATGAGCGTAGGTAGGGCATTGTCGCCATGGGGTGGCACTGGAGTAAGCTGCGTACAGCATATCCAGGAGTTGGCTAACACAGACAGCCCTGAAGATTTGGTTGTCCACCATGTTGCGGACCTCGAAGATCAAGTTCAGGTGCTCCGAGTGAAGAAGTGGTGGCGGGGGTGGCGAATTGTGCTCAACATCCGTTTCCTGATGTGCGTGTTGCGTTCTCTGCGGCTGCAATTCATTGTTGCCTTCCGGCAGCTCTTCCTCAACCAAGCAGGTGGCGAATTCCTCAGTGGGAGCGTCGTTGGTGCCATGTTCTTCTCGCGGGCGGGGAGGTGGCGCTTCTGCTCCAATGCACGCCGGGGGGTTCCAATTGTCCGGGACCGTAAACATGCGACTTTCAGAGAAGTCATGGGGGAGTTCCATCGACGAAATTTCCTCAACATAAGTTATGGGGGGCAAATATACTGCTGTAGCTTCCCTGAGTTTCTTCCTCTTAGCAAGAACTAGAGCTCGCTCGAATCGTTTATGCCGCTTCTGCCGAGAGTCGGCCGCATACCACCCTGTTCCTTTGCGAGGTCTTCCTCTAGCTCGCGGCATGATGAGAATGAGGACGAGAGCCAGAACTTCCCCTGCGCGTCTGGTCTTGCTCGGCTCTGTGAGCTGCAAATGCATTCTAAGGCTGCTGAGAGGGTTGATGAGGGCATAAATGATGGCGGTAGCCATTAAGGCCAAGGGCTTAATGCTCTGGTTGGACAGCCTGTTTGCACGAGTGAGAGGCCTCATCAAAGGGTGGAGGTCGACTGTAGTGATGCCCCTCATAACTAGTGGGGATATGAGGGCGGTTGGCCACCATTAATGCCCCCTCCTGGCGCTTCTCCACGTGCCCGTCCTGCTCGGCGTGGCACCCCATCCGGGTAGTCTTTGATTCTTTATTAAAATGATAACATTTCCAAAAAAATTTACGCATTTTCATTATTAATAATCAAAATTTGTTTTCATCCAATAATAAAAAAATATTAATTATTTTAATCACAACTATAGTAAAGATGTAGCAATGTTTGGTTCAAATTTGACTAGGGGAAAAATGTATTATAGGAAGCAAAATATTATTGTCAAATGCAACATGTATATTACTATTATTGATTTTAAGGGAATGTAAGTTTTAAAAAAATGCAATATTTCTTAATATATAATTTTTTCAAAATTCAAGCCCTTTCTAATAAAGTAAGTGTCATTTATCTAAGAATCTTATAAGTACATTTTTCACTCTATTTATCAACCCCTTATAGCAAGTCAAAGCTTTGCTTGCTTCTCCTCAAGGTAAGAAATCACAGAACTCGAGGGAAAGAATACAATGTTTTCACCCAAAATAAAGGAAATTGTTTGATTGTTCCAGTGAACAACAATAATATGAAAACTTCCCTCAAATTACTTTGACATTCTCATTTACCAATTGAGGAAATATGCTAGTTATATTACATAAATAGATTATTTTATAATTTTTTAAATTAATTATTAAAAAATTTAAATTTAAAAAAATGAAATTTATTAATATAATATTAATAATTATATTTTATATCTTTTAATTTATTATATTTCCTTAGAAGAAATTTATATTCTATAGAATACATGTGTCCATGTATTTCACAACTGCCATAAGAGTTTTGCCCAAACCTAAAATACATGTCATAAAATTCAAAACAACGAGCATGATCATGTTTATATCTACTAAGCAAAGCTCAATATATTTTGTACCAAGGTCGAGATAATATTCAAAATATTCTCCTTTTTAATAAGCAATTAATCACTTCCCATAACCCAACTGAATGCCTTAGAAAGAAAGTCCACCTTTGAATTATGCTCCATGCCGCACAGTGAGAAAGTAAAATGATGTTGTGGAATTTTTTAGTTTTTCTGGCCCAATTTATTGCTGTCACGGAATCACCAAAAATCTGAATGGATTTGACATATTTTTCCCCCGCAAAAGGTAACATAAGTTTTAAATACATAAGCTCTTGACATAGTTATTTGATCTCGGACCCAACCTCATCTTGATTTTGAAGAAATTCCTATCCGAGAGATAAAGTAGTGCACCTCTCCTTCAAGATTGATTATTATTTTGAGAAGCCCTATCAAAAAAGGTTCAAGGTCTCGAAGATCCACTTGATCTTCCCCCACTATCTGAACAAGTTCATTCCATTTTTCTTGTAGGAAATGTGAACAAATACTAAGTCCTTGTGCAACAATTATCTCTGGGATCGAGGGCTTATCCTGGAATATGAATTTGTTCCTTTCCAACCACACCCCCCAACTGACAATAAGCGGAAGCGCCTTCATTTGGCGGTTTGTCAAGTTTGCAACCCATTCTCTCCAGGCCTCCTCCACTGAGAGTCCTTTCCACTTGCGGTCCTATCCCAAATTTGCAGAGCATACCTCCCAAATTTCCTACACGAAAGGGAAGAGTATAAAGAGGTGTTGGACTAATTCCTCATCTATTCTACACAAGGCACACCATCTAGGTCCTTCCTTTTGCCTTTGTTTCATAGTATCCCATGTAGGTACTTTGTTTTCGATCATGCACCACATAAACAAACGCGCTTTTAAGGGACATCTTGTTTCCAGAGTCCTTTCCACCACCATATTGGCTCCCTTGGGTGGATATCTATGTTGATTTGGATGTAACCCACTTTTGGTGTGTAAACACCATGCGACACATGTTTCCATATCAATTCATCTTCCATGTCCATTATTCGAATATGGGATGCTTTTAGTGCTCTAATATAGTAGTTCCAGTGAGTTGAGTTGATCTCACCCAACTCCAATTGCGTAGCATCCTTCCATCCCTAAATCCATATGGTGGTAAGGCCCAGATCGACAATCTGGTTAATGTAATAGTAACCTTGTAGGTGTAAATGAAGATTTGGTTCCAAAGAAGCAAGTGATTGTCCCCACTACCAGGCCAATGGTATGCTCCAATACACACCTTTGCTCCATTGCCAATGCACCAAGCAAGTCCATCCCCTACAACATAAAAGGCGCTGACGACTACCTTCCAAATAATTGAGCAGTTTTATCTCTTTTTTGACCGGTTACAGATCCATTTCTCTAGAGACTCTAGATGAATATATTTGTGGGTGACCATAGTTGTCCAAAGGCTCGCTGTTGTAATCAACCTCTAGCTAGCTTTGGCTGCCAGAGCTTTGGAAAATAAGAAGATATTTTTTAGGCCCCAACCTCCAAGCATTTTTGGAGCAACCAGTTTTTCCCATCTTACCCATGGAAGAACAAAATTTTCCTGAGTCTTGGCCCATAAGAACTTGAAACATAACCTCCTTGATTTATCTAAAACACCCTTAGGGATCCAGGCTAAGGACATCCAGTAAACTGGAATGGCTTCCAACACCGATTTTAGCAGTACCGGCCTACCTGCTCTAGAAAGCCACCTATAGCTCCACCCTTTTAGTCCTTTTTCCATTTTTTCTATAAGCAAGGACCAATTTTCTTTTTGATAGCAATTCATCTTGAGCTGGAACCCAAGGAATTTATTTCCTGCATCAAATTTCTTCGTTCATATGGAAAAAGAGCAAAATAATGATCTAGTTTGTCTTCCTCCAAATTTTCAACTGATAACGAGGATTTTCTTGCATTGATTTGCATACCAGTGGCCCGACCAAAAATCTCTAGAATTTCATGTAATTTATTAGCATCCCTGGGACGCCCATTACAGAAGATCAGGACATAATCTACAAAGAGGAGGTGAGTTATCGTTAGAGTGGCGGAGATTGAGATTCCAAGAAACTCCCCCTGGATTTTTTCCTCCTCCAGTGCTCTACTGAGCCCTTCCACAACTAGTAGAAAAAGGAGGGGAGACGATGGACAACCCTGTCTTAAGCCCTGCTCTACATGAAAAAATGGATATGTGGATCCATTGTGAAGAACATCCTAAGAAACTGACATAATGCAACTCATTTACCAATTTATGAAGGGCACCTCAAACCCTAGATGAGTTAAAAGAAGCTTGATATATAAACAACTTACCCTGTCATAAGCTTTTGATAAGTTGATCTTCAACACTACTCCCTTGGACTTCCTAGTTTTTATGCCATGAAGACCTGCCTGAGCCACTCCAATGGCTTCATGAATCTATCTGCCTTCTAGAAACCCAAACAACTCTTTGGATATTGACGCTGAGAGAATTTTCTTAATTCTTCAGGCAATTACTTTTGCCACCTCCTTATAAATATAGTTGCAGAGAGAGATTTGTCTAAAATCTTCTAAATATTGGGGACAATCATATTTAGGTATGAGGGCAATAAAAGTAGAATTGAGTGACACATACATGTGTCCTTATGAGTGAGATTCCTCCACCAATTTTAAAATGTCCATACCTATAAGCTCATACAAGCCTAATAAAAACTTCACTGTCCATCCATCCATACCTGGACTTTTATCCTTTTGAACACTATGGAGAAGCTCTTTGAGCTCTTCCTTTGAAACCTCTTCCATTAGGGATCTGCTATCTTCTTCATTAATGAAGCTAGGGAAGAAAAGAGTCATTCAGACTATCTCTGCAATATTGACCCGCTCATCCTCCTTAAAGAGATTATGAAAGTGTTTATTCCCCAGTTATGCCAGCCCCTCAAAGGAGGAGACAGCTCGACCACGATGGTCATTCAGGATCTAGATGGTATTTTCTAATTTCCTACCCTTCGTGTAGGCCTGGAAAATTTTTGAGATTGTCCCACCAATGATACCTCTTATTGTGGTGTTGAGGTCATAAGGTGAAGAGGCTTCCTTTCCACGACAGTTTCCTTGATTGACTCTTTTGATGAAAACCCCCCCGGTTGCCTTTGATCCGAAATTAAACAAAGAGGGGATATCTCCTCCTTCTCATTTGATGTCAATCTCTTCTTTGTCGATGCAGGATGCGTTCCATCTATTTTTCCATGAATGTGCAATTTTTACTGGCTTACAATATGGTCGTATTGATGACATCTTCGACAACGAAATAAAATTCCTTCATAGTCTAATTTCTGCACATAGGATTTGTGGCCCTCCACTAGTTCCAATTCCTCCACCAGACCCTCCCTTACATCCACAAAGACCAGAATATGTGTGTTTGTCATCTCGCCCGTGGATTGGAATGACATATCTGCATCTAGAAAAGTCCCCACAACATTCCCTAAATCC
The DNA here is from genome assembly GCA_009831015.1 of Picea engelmannii. NCBI lineage: Eukaryota > Viridiplantae > Streptophyta > Pinopsida > Pinales > Pinaceae > Picea > Picea engelmannii. The sequence goes on along the minus strand of ML786338.1, from coordinate 323,569 downwards.
GTTAAACTTTCCATGTTCCAAAATTCCACTGGCGGTCCTGGGAGGCACGCCCGGATTGGTGCCACATCAATTCTTTCTTTGCTTGCATCGAAGAGGGGAGTCCAATTTTTTAGCAGAATCGACGAGGAGTCTATACTCCAAATGCCCCTAAGAGCCTCGTCGCCTCATCAGTAGTCTTGAAGTTGAATAGAAACCACCCCGATGCCAGCAGTTGAACCAAGGGAAGGGGGTCGAAAACTGAGGACCGGGTCTTGGCTACCCATTCTCGCAGAGTCTTGATAGTGACTCAATGCCCATGCACCCTCCCTACTAAGGCCTTCTCGACCATGTCCACAAACTGGGGCATTTTGATATCGACCCTTAGCACCAACTTAATAACCTTCCATTTGGTTTTAACACACTTGTTCTTTATGCGCCGTTGGTTGGGGCCTGCAAGTGCAACTGTATTCGCATCATCGATCAAGACTACACCCCTCGAAGCCCTAGCTTCAACAACTTTCTCTAAAGCCTTAGAATCCTCACCTCGTCCATTGTGGCGCGACGACTCCAGTAATGGGGTTTGGAAGCCATTCGTTCCTTGTAGGAAAACCTCAACTGGCGAGAGTGGATGGGAGGTTGAAACAAGGGTGATGACGGAGGATAATCCTTGCAAAGATCAGTTTCTTTCCAAGCTCACCTCATTCCTTCCCATTAACAAGTCTTCACGTTGCCCGCTCAAAGGGTGTAGGATATCTTTATCTAAAACAGCTCGGATTTGCTTATTTTCAGGTGAAATTCACCAGAAAATTGGGTGCCAGACATAGTCTCATGGATCGGAGTACCAGAGACACAGTTCTTACTAACGGAAAGCCTGAGTGGTATATTCTTAATAAAGAATATACCATCTTGTTCGTGAGTGGTGTCCGCTCTTACGCTGCGAGCATCTTGTCTTCTGAGTCGATGATGGTGGAATTGTAGTCTGCATTTTTCTCATCGTGTCAAGCTGTAGATCCAATATGACGTGTAGAGATGGCCTTGGCGCGGCGGGGTTGATGGTCGGCCACTACGCCTTCAAGACAAAACGCGTGGAAACCTGACTGACCGGAGAGGCCAAGGTAACATTTTATTTTATAGGCCGGTGGCTGTTTAACCAATCATAAACAAGTTGGTGATGGATTTAACGGCTTTATAAGCTATCTTTCAACGACACACTGCCAGATTCCTTTGGTAGTAATTTAATCAAACCTAAACACATCGAACTCTTAACCACAGTTTACGGGATTCGCCCGATTTATGTGTTATGTTTGACGTTATCTAACTGTCATATATTTTATATATGAAATTACAATTTTGCAAAATTTTAAATGGTATTTTTGAATGTAGAAATGGATTCAGCCTCTTGAAAAACCTCTGTAACACTTGAATTGTACAAAATTAACTACTCAAGCCTGCATAATAATTTTTTAAGGGATTTCAGATAAATATCACCAGAAAATTAACCCCGAAAAGAGCAAAAAAGTAACTACAATAGGATGGGAAAGTAAGAGTGTAATCTTTGTAATTAGAATGGGAAGATCACTGAGTAATTGTTGTAAGTAAAATTAACTTAAATTTATTTTAATTTCAAATTTATCATGTATTTATAGGGATTAAATTCTTTGAGGTGTAATAAGATATGTTTTATTTTCAATTATTTTATAGATAAAGAGATAGTTGATATTAAAATATTTTATATAAAATGGACATTGAAATATATGTTTTATTTTCAATTATTTTATATATAAAGAGATAGTTGATATTGAAATATTTTATATAAAATGGACATTGGAATATATGTTTTATTTTCAATTATTTTATATATAAAGAGATAGTTGATATTGAAATATTTTATATAAAATGGACATTGAAATATTTTATTTATAACTTAAATTGAAATATTTTATTTTTTATTATTAATGTTTTTTCTAAATGATAAGAATTAAAGGAACTACACATCTCCTTCACATTGGGATGTTGAAAGCACCTATTGACAGAATAAGAAATATTATACTTTTAGATATATAATAAAGAAAATTGATATAAAAATGTGTTATTAGTCCCCGCCTCAATAAATCGTTGACTTCATGTTGACTTCATATTAGTCTGTCCTTTGACCACAAATATTTCCATATTATCTATTGTGGGAACCAGAGAACTGAAAACATCGATTTTTATATAAAAAAAAGTACTATATTTGTCATGATATGATTGGACAAGGGATTGGAGGTCTTATTGTCGGCTTCTCTATTCCCAATGTTATATATGTTGGCATATCCAAAGCATTTGATTGTATATGGTCTTTTTTGAATCATATATTTTGTTATGCATTCGTCGATGGTGGATTAATGCTAGCATTAATTCGAATGTTTGGTTTAACATTTTATGCTAGGTAAATTTATGGCAATGTTAGATATGGTGGCATATCCAAAGTTTGGTTTTCCAAAACATTCTGTGGTGTTCGAACTATTGTTACAAAAAATATAATTTTTCTTTTTGGGATACGTCAGAGTCCTGCCACATTGAATTTTTTTCTTAAATGTTTACAGTTCATTTCTGACAGACTTAAATGTTTACCTAACAGGCTTGGTAGTGTTGAATGGTTACTTAACAGGCTTATTACAAGACATTTTCTTCTGTTTTTAAAATTTTTATGCTCCAACGGCATTGTTGGTTCAGTGGCCCATGCTTGTTTTTTGCATGCCACTGATTTCTTATTTCCATGTTGTCATTGTTCTTGCTTGCCTGTTCGTGTTGTTGTAGTTTGGACGTTTGGGTTTCTGCAATCGTGATTGGAACAATATCGTTCATGGGGGGCTGGTTGCTGCTTGCTGCTTGCTTCTTTCTTCGTTGTATGTTGTTTATTGTTGTTTGATTCGACTTTGCAGGGTACCGGTCTTGCGCCTGCAGTTGGGAATTTTAGTGTTTCTTCGCTAGGTTATTGTTTCATGCTTGTTCTTGTTTGGCCAGGGTTTGCAAATGTTGGGATGTTGCATCTGCGGTTGGATCTTTGGTCACATTTTGTTTTGCACTGCAGTTTGCATAGAATACTATTAAGATAAAATAATAGACTAAAGAATTGCAGGCAGTGTAAATTGCATCTGTTACGCGTTGAAGCAAAGTTTGTTGGCCTCAAAATATATTTCATGGCTTCCGATGTTTTTTACATGGATTCTGTGTTACTATGGTTTTATAGTTATGACAATGGAGTTTGTTGTGTGGGAGATATAGTTGTTCTCTCCCTTTTACTTTCCTATTGTAAACTGCGTTTGACTCTAGTTTTTCGCGTTTATGTGGTCATTCCGAGAAACCGTCGTTCGGTTGCATAGTTGGCCACTTTTATGGACACGGCTTCGCGAATAGGTTCTATCGGACTATGACAGGTTGTGTTCGGTGTATACATTAGCTTTCCCGAATTAGTTTTCTTTAAAAGAATCCTGGGCAGAAGAGAATGAAATTTATGAAATTATAGGCTTCCTGGACCGCGGAGCCGTCATCCTGTACTTAGCCAGTTTTTGCATTGCGGGTTAATGGGGTAGGCGGCTAAAAATTGACAATCAGAGAGTTCCGCGATATACAAATTGATAATCGGTCAGCAGCGAGAGTTTCACGATCATTTCGACCGACCGCAATTGGGTTCCATACTTAGCCAGTATTATGGACGCACCTTCGCGAATAGATTGTATCAAACTATGGTGTAGACATTAGCATTTTCGAATTAGTTTTCTTTAACAGTAGGGCTCCTAGACAGAAAACATTGAAATTTATCAAATTATAGGTTTCCTAGACAGCATAGGTTAAACATAGGAAATATGTAATTTTATAGAGTAGATACATACAGCCTGTACGGAGTCGTCATCCCATACTTAATCAGTTTTTGCATCGCGTGTTGTTAGGGTAGGCAGCTGAAAATTGACAATCGGAGACTTCAGCGATATAGAAATTGACAATCGAACTATTTGAATTTGAAGGCTGTCATGTCCAAAAAAGTTAACATTGTCGAAATAATTTACTTTATGTGCGTTTTACATACCTTGGTGGACAAAAAACACACACAAAAAAAAATAGTGAGCATTTTTTGGATCGCGGGTTCTTCGAATGGCGAGCTCTAGGTTCGGTCCCTGTTGTTCTGTGTCGTACAAATAACACGGACAATTCCGCGATATACAAAATGAAAATCAGGCTTGCGCACTATTTGAATTTCAAGGGCTCCTGTAAAACAACTATCATTCTCGAATTACTTTTCTTTGCATATGTTTTACATATGCTCGTGAACAAAAACAAAACAATAGTAGTAACGTCTGTTACATAGGGCTCCATCCCCGCTACCTTCTGTGCTTCCCAATACACATTAAATATTCTTTGAAAAGTTAGAACCGAGCAGGCAGGTTCGAAAAGATGGGCTTTAATAACTGGAAAGCTCGAGGACATCTCTAATTAAAATGAATAGATAGGCAAATATTATGGGATCTGGTAAAAAAAATTTGCCTGCATTTTAAATTTGTGAAATTATTATTATTATTATTTTCCTTGTGCAGTTTTAGTTTTCCTCAAAGCTTTAGCATAGTTCACGAACGTGTCGGCGACAGAGACCTTGATGTCATGTCTCTCTTTAATATTGTGCATTTTGAAATGATGGGCTTTAATAACTGGAGGACATTTCCCATTAAAATGAATAGATGGGCGAATATTATGGGATCTAGTAATTTATTTTTGCCTGCATTTTGAATTTGCAAAATACTTTTTATTTTATTTTTTTCTTGTGTAGTTTTAGTTTTCTTAAAAGCTTCAACAAAGTTAGTGAATGTGTCACCCACAGAGGCCTTGACGTCATGTCCCTCTTTAATATTGTGCATATATTAGATGTCAGATTTCAGAATCTGCTCGGATATGGGAATTTTAATACGTGCTGGTAGTCACTATTGAGCGTACATATTCAAAAAGATTGGCATTAATAAGTGAAAATATCAAGAACATCTATCATTAGAATGAATCAACACAAAATCTATGGCAGACCATCCAGCCTTGCTTTTAAATACTTATTGCCATTTCTCTCTATGATCAAAGAGTTGCGCTTTATGGTGCCTCCATTCTAATGTTCCTGGTCATGCACATGTAAGACAACTTAGAGATGCGATTGACGAGCAGATGAAAGAATAGAGCCTGGTTTTATGTGATGTGATCTTTGAGTAAAAACAAAACTCTGTTATACAAAGAGAAACTCAGAGAGGACGAAAAAAATAGAACAAGTATGTTCTGGTTGGTGTTCTCCCTATTTTTGATGCTTTGGTTCGTTGAAAATGCTCGCTGGAGATTTGTTGGTTGAACTTCTTTGTTTTATTGTTGAGAATTGTAATGGATTTTGAGGTTAGGTGCAAAATAGTTCTTCGTTTAAGTATATAGCTTCTTCCAACAACACAGATTTGGCAAGTGTATCGAGTTGTACAGATTGCACAAGTATTTGTCTACCTCGGAGGTGGGTAGCAGAAACTATATGGGTGGATAAAATAACATATTATCACTGCAAAAGTTTCTGTTTCATAGTATGATGACCTGCATGTGGGTCTGGTAGTTGACTTGACAGAAAGCTATGTTCTTTTTGAAAGTTTGTTCAATTTCCTGTAATGTTCCTGACTTGGCTAGTCCAGGAAACGCTGCTAATGTGTGTGTAGGATCAAAGGTTTACAACATATAAACGATCATACAAATAATAAATACGACAAAGGACTGCAAGTTTGTATTATGATATCTCCGTGGATTACAAAAATGGCCGAATGCGACTGAATACTGACAATACTCGACTAGATTAACATACAAAGGATCTTAGCCAGAATATAAATAAGCAACTGCGACTGAATAACAACACTCGGCTAGATCAAAAGACAAAAGGATCTTAGCCGAAATACAAATAAGCAACTGCGACTGAATAACAACACTCGGCTAGATCAAAATACATAAGAATCTTAGCCGAAATACAAATAAGCAACTAAAAGATAATACCCGGAATATGGGAGCACTGAAGAATGATGGAAGACCTGGATGATCTTCCCGGTGACTAGGGTGTGTCTTTCAACACCGAAATCAGCCAACTGGTGTCTTCCTC
>ML786338.1:301018-311224 GCA_009831015.1 Picea engelmannii | reverse complement strand
CACTTTCCGAATATAACACCTGTGACTGGAGTGACCTCTAGTAACCCTGTTTACCCCTCTTTGGCCCTGGCTATAGTCTAACGGGGTGGTTTAGACCATTAAGCCTTCTCTTCTGGAGCTCCTATTTGGAAAGGGACATTACATTTCCTCTGGATGTAGTTGCAGACTCTAAATATTTGGCGTCACCTCTGAACATTCCAGACCTTTCTATGGGCCACCATATCTCCATGGATATGAAGAAGGATGTATTCTTATGCCATCTGCAACATTTGATACACTTGCCAGACCTGTTGTGGTGCATTCTGCATCATTTGATGCACTTGGCACACCTCTACTACCCGAAGAAGTTATGTACCTCAGCAGAGTTTCTTTTTGCATCTGGGTTGGACGTTTCTTCCAATTTACTGTAATAAAGAAAAGAAGTTCCACATACAAATCCTCAGGCAGGCTTCTCAACCAAACAGATGATCGAATTCAGGGAGAATACCAGTCACTACGTACTTGAATTATTTTCCACTGCTTTAGCTGTTGTGACATAGAATGACTCCTTCCACTTTGAAATCGGCCTGAATGGCATTTGTAAGTTGTCTTGGATGTCAAGGGTCAAGAACATTGCAAGCAAAGCACCTTAAACCCCAAATTTTCAACAGCAGAGGGAAATTAATACTTGACAAAGAATGGAATGTTGAATAAACAGGCATTGCAAGCATGCCATATCTGGAAGAGAGAAGATATTCAAAAAAGTGGGATAGATGTACTTAGCAGCACCGATTAAGTACAAAACTGTGAAGAAGCTTCATCAATGTACATATTTTAAATTGGTCGACGATAGGAAAAATCGCAATCGTTGTCGAAAATAGCCTCGGTTGTATTTTGTAACCCGCCTTATTTGAATATAGAATAATTTTGGTTTATTTTTTAACAGTATTTTCCAATTTCTGGTATTTGTTTTAATTGTATTTTCTACATTCTTCCCCTGTGTGGTTAAACATGAAACACAAGGTTTTGTTTCTGCTACCCATTACTTCAATCTAAATAAAACCTGGCATGTTCTTTGTTTACATTTTACATGTAAAAATAATTTTTCATAGGCCATACTTATGTGGCGGCGGCCCTGTATTTAAAGAAAGAAATTGGAGGACCCGTGTTGCTCCCATTCTTCGGGTTCCGTGAATAGAATTAATAATGACTAACGACAAGGCGACTGAACTGTTGATGCAATGTTCTTGTGAAGTTTGTTGGATATATTGTAGCTTCTTCTATTTGATAATATCCGTGCATATACACTAATATCAGTTGTATTGGAATAAATACAAAAAAACTTCCTCTTCGACAAAGCTTAGGCAATTATGTTTGGGTTTGTGGTATTAAACAATTATGTCCATTGTTCCGTCATATACATCTTCCAGCCTAAGAACTTTCGTAATCTGCAATTTATGCTTTAATTACTTAAAAGTCACACCAAATTTTGATTGCATTTAATTTAATTTAGATATTGATGTTTATGGAGAGCCGGCATTTGCTGATTTCATTGCAACAAATACAAGATGAATAGATGATAAGGAGTTTATGTCGTTGAGACCAAAATGCAAATTCGTGTTTCTTGTTGCGCTATGTACATGTTGCAGTAAAAATTTTTGAGGTTCCAGCGAAATTTGCAAGCCGAAAAGCATCTTGCAGATTGGGAGATCATTTGCATTTGAAACAACCAATCCATTAATATATATTACTATGAATACTATTCAGATAAATATGAAAACTTTGTTCATTGATAGATGCTAGTATGAAAAATATTGAAATAGATATCATAACTTTGTTTTCTCCAATACTTGCCCAGTTATCTAGGCACCAGGCCCCGGGTTTGCGGTACCCAGCACCTATGTCCCCTGTTTCATCATATACATGTTGCAGCGAAACAACGTCAATGATTTGTTCCTTTCCATACTTGGCCAATTTTATGCCCGCCGCTGCGAGGCTGACGCTTGTGAACCCAACTGCTTATCGTTACGCAATATACATCTTGCATTGAAAAGATCCGTGATCTACAATTTCACTGCGGATTCCTCGTACACATTAACTTCGTTCAAAGTATCTGTTGTTGCTTTCCATCCCTAGAAACTTCGCATCCTTCCTAATATACATCAACAATGCTCTTACTAGTGACAAATGGACAAAGTGGTACGAAAGATATCTCCGTCATCTGCAATTCATGCTTTAACATCTTCATCTATATCCTCGCACGACGGATCCGACCAAGCGTTGTTCCTTTCCATACTTAGCCAATTTTATGCCCGCCGTTGTAGGGCTGGCGCTTGCGAACCCTGATGTTCTTCTGTGAGATACTTAGTTCTTTTTCCCTTCTCTTGTCCCCGTATATTATCTACAATTCCATTGCCAACACCTTCGTCATTTTTCCCTTATTTTCTTCCCATGTATTATGGGAATATAAAATATGGACATAATATTCTATAAAGCACGCACAAATTCCACATTCCATACCTAGCGACATTTTTGATCGCGGGTTCTCAAGCACACAGGCGAGCTCAAAAATGGGGCTCCATTGTTTCGTAGCCTACAAATAGCACCCAGAATTCTGCGATATACAAATTGACAAGCGAATATTCGGACTGGCTGAGTCAACATTGCACTTCTATTCTTCTGTGTCCTCCAAACAACACTCCCAGATCCGCGATATAGAAACTGACACACATAATGCATAAATGGCAGAGTGCAGATTGCCATTGTTTGCGGATGCCAATCCCTATGAAGTATCTAACCGTATCTAAAAATTTATTTAGAACACTAAATTAGCACTTATTAGTGACATCTGGACATAGAGGTACGAAACAGTTGGAATTGTAGCCTCCACAATATAAAAATTGACTACCGAACATCGTCCGCTCTTTCGTCTTACAGATTATGCATTCAAATGTTCAGAGCAATACAATTAGAAGGTCCGGGCCTTGCCTCCTCTGCGGATACCTTCTCAGCTTGTTTTGGATCCTCCTTTTGGCGGGTTCACGAAATATGCATCTCCAGCGTTGGCGGGTTGGCATATCTTTATTTCCATCTATACAATCAGACGACAAATCCAACCAACCGTTGTTGCTTTCAATACTTGGCCAATTTTATATCCACGGTTGCCGCGTTGGGACCAATTTCAGTTTCATATATATCCTCGCATGGAGAATTGAACCAACAACTATTCCTTTCATACCTACCGACATTTCTGATCACGGGTTCTCGGGCAGGTGGGCTCAAAATTGGCCCTCCATTGTTGCGTGTGTTACAAATAGCACCCAAAATTTCACGATATACAAATTGAGAAGCAGAGCTGCAGACTGGCTGACTCGACATTGCACTTCTATTGTTCCGTGTCCTCCAAATAGTCCTTGAAGTTCTACGTTATGCAAATTCACACACAGAATGCAAGGCTGGCGGGGTGGAGATTGCCATTGTTTACGGATACTAATCCCTATGAAGTATTTAACAGAATCTAAAATATTATTTTCAATACTAAATTACCTCTTAGTACTGACAACTGGACACAGTTGTGGGTCCAACATCATCCACTCTTCCGACATCATCCTCTCTTCCGTGTTACAAATTATGCATTCAAATTATTTACTCCGATCCTCCGCAATATACAAATTGACTACTGGGTTCACATATTGTATTCAAAATTTCCCTGATCTACAATTCCACCACCGACTCCTTTCTCCTTTTTCCCTTTTCTTCTTGCCCTGTATTATGGCTCTCATTATCTCCATGTATATAATCACACCTTAGGGAATTTTATGTCCACGGTTGTTGGGTTGGCAATCTACAATTCTATCACGTGCTCCTCGAACTTGCAAGCTTCACGGTACCACAGTTGACAAATGTTCTTCCTAATATACATTTGCTATGCTTTTACTAATGACTCTTACAAGTGACAGTTGCACACAGCAATACGAAACAGTTTGCATCCAACCATTCGCAACATAGAAATTGACTACCAGGTTCCAACATCGTCCCCTCTTCCGTGTTACAGATTGTGCATTCAAATGTTCCAAATAATACAATTTGACCATTCGGACCTCTGACCCTATTTTGGATCCTCCTGTTCAAGGATTCACCAAATCTCAAATTCTTAGTCAGTGTTTCAGTTTAGCGCATTCGAAGTCTGCTACTTCTTCTTCCCTGATATGCATATTGCACTCAAAATTTTCAGGATTTACATTTCCACTGTGGACTTGTTGGTCCTTTTTCCCTTTTCTTCTTCCCTTGTATTATCGCTTTGTGGTTATATACATAGTCTCCTTTCTATAAACACGGGTTCCAATGTTGGCGGGTTGAGATATCTTTATCTCCATCTATATAATCACATGACTCCTTCGACCGACCGCTATTACTCTCCATACTTAGCCAATTTTATCGCCACGGTTGGTGGGTTACGCGTATTGCAATCAAAAAGTTCTGAGACATACAATTTGACCCTAGCGCCCTCACCTTCAACAGTTGTACCTTGCAACCCTATTTTGTAGCAGTTTTTTTCCCCTTCCCCCGACCTTCGTACTTTCTTGCTATGCAATTAGAAACCTTTGATGCTAATAGGTCACCATGCAGGAACCATCAACATTTTCATTAATGGGTGAAAAACGTGAGGAGATATCCCATTATTACGCATTAAACCAATATGTGCGGAAACTTATTTTGTCCCTTCTGATTGTTCATCTCCAACACGAGTCGTCGTGTTGGGCCGCCTAAGAAATTTGCAATGCTTAATCGCTCATTGCAATATCCACCATGTTCGCATTTCTATATATGCAATTAGTAGTGTTTAATGTTAACAACGCATCATGCAACAGTCGTCCAGATTGTCATTAATCAATGAAAGTCTCGAGGACATCTCCCATTCACACGCTTTCGACCAAAATTTACGCAGGGTTATATTAGCCCTTCCAACCTTTCATTTCATTCATCGTCTGGAACAAATAAATTTCTTTGTACCTATGGCAGCGAGTCGACAACAGTTTGTGGAGATACAGTAAATATGTTCGCAGAAGAGGACCAAAGGTTCCAATGGTCCAGGGCATACTTTTACTATTCATCTCGTTCGGCCCAGAACGAAGTGATTTGGACCTCCGGAATCGCTCGTGCAGGCTGTGTCCCTGAGGTTTTTACTGTAAGGAGGTGGTCTCTTGGTGCGTCGAAAAATATATTCCAGGCCAAAGAATTATTCTATTGTGCGACCATTCTTCTATTTCTTTGTCACCTCAGCTCTTCTGCGAGATGTTGAAATTTCCGAAACCAACATTAACGTTCAGAGGACAAGACTGCAAGTAATTTCTAGAAAAACATCATAACGGGTTGGACATATTAGCTGACTTTCTCGAAGACCCAACAACAGTTCCTGAAGATATCACAAGGCTCCAGGTAAGTTCCTTTAGAAATCCATTCAAGAAAATTTCTTGGTTGTTTACAAGAATAACGGGGCATGCATCCACAACAAGCATTTCCCATATAATTATTTATATTTTGTATTTCACAGTCAAGGAACAATACATTTTCGATTGGGGAAAGCTAATCTCCATTGAACTCTGTTCCCAGTTGTCACGATTCAAAGAATCGAATAAATTTTATATGTCATCCTACTTGATTTTCACAATTGTGTATTGTTTCTCGTTTCCAAAACTTTCTCTTTCCAATAAAATAAATTGTGGATTCGACCCAGTAACAATATGGCATGACGCCCTGTGGAGACACAAGGCCTCCCATTGTTTTTATGAATTTTTTAATGACTTTGTCTCAGTTTTCAAAGATTTACTGTTAGGCAAGGATGCTCCGCGGATGTCTCGCCACGCAAGAAATTTTTTGAACAAGAAGGGCACACTTGAGAAAAAGGAAAATCATAGTCTCCTCATGGTCTTTGGCTCTAAGGAAAATCCTTCATTCCTTCCATGCCACATCACAGACAAGATGTTTGTTGCAGAAATGGCAAGGCAATACAACCACTGGTTGCATTTTTTCCATGACAAGAAAAAAAACAGTTCATTCCTCTGCCCTGGAAAGTCGGAGACTTCGTGTGCAGAAACATCAACAAGATTGACGAGTTTGCTGCCCATTTCAAGAAATTGAACCTAACGTACGCTGAAAGGCTAAAAGGGTTCGACCCCAATGGCATTTTTGGAGAACATTTACTGGGTATTGGCTTTAACACCTCTTGTATCCATAGACACCTGACCTAAGACAGAGACAATGTCGACAACAATCCTGCTTCTTCCCATTGCAACGCAGAGCAATTGCAAAGAACAACTAAATTGTACAGACAACATGGTAAAGTATCCGATGAGAAGAGTACCCAGTCCCCCGCCAGCACTCCCAAGAGCATGACACCATGGAGCGTTGCTTCGATTGTCCATCCCAGTAAGAAAGCAACCCAGAAATCTTTGAATGGAGGAGGAGATAAGAACCCTCCTCGCATAAATATTGATAGTTCTCACAAAGTTCCACTGACGAAGAAGAGAAAAAACAATGCAGGGCACGCGGAGAAACCTGAAAATGACAGTGGAAAACTGCAAATTGAAATTGAAGCTGAGTAGATGAAAAAAATTGGTTCGTCTGCGGTGGACATATCTGACACCGAATTTTTTGACATAGATGAATCCTTCATAATCCATAGCCTATTTTTGACAGCCAATCTAAAAGTATGGTCATTGAAAAGAGAGATGTAACAAACAGGAAAGGCAAATCTCGAACAAAGATTGACTTTAGCCAAATGACCCCGTCCAAAATCTGCTCGTTTCACCAGGTAACCGGTGACGTTCTTCGCGATTCCATTGGAGTAATGGAGACGGATTATGTCAATCTGAAACACCGCCTCAACGAATTTGAACAGGCTTTCATTGCAACACCAGAATTTGCCAGTCCTTTGGCAAAAAATGTGCCTTATACCACTACAGCGAAGATGAAAGTATCCTCTACCCTCCTTGCATGCTCTAGATCCCTTATAGAGAACAACATCAACAAAATAATGTAGCTAGTTACTGAAGCCTGGGAAGCATCGCAAAATTTAGTTTCCTTCGGAAAGAAGGCCAATGATTTGCTTGAACATTTGGAGGCGAATTTTAAAAATGGACAACTTTTCTGTCATCAGGTGTTGGACCCTTTTTCCAACTATTCCCTGAACACATCGGAACTAAAAAGAAGACAGGAGAAACTCCCCTCCCCAATGCGCACCAAAAAAGTAAAAGCATGCTGGCAAAAAAAAATTGAGAACCTGCACCTCATTGTCAAATCATGTAAACAAGTCATATCAGAAAAGGAAAATGTATTCACAAGCCTGCTCCAGATGGACTTAGTCGGAACTACCAACGAGGTTCAAGATCCAAACTTAATTCTCAAATCCTTGTCAGTCACCAAAGAAGTGTTCCAGGAACAAGTTGATATTTTAAAGGGGTTGTCTTTTGAAAAGTTTTACGACATACTTGAACATCGTCTAGATGAGCACGAGCGCTGGGTACTGGACTATGCCTCACACAATGAAGAAATTGAACAGAGTCTGCATAGTATTTCAATGGATCTAAGGAAATTAGAAAACAACCTTTACGACATAGAGATCCAGGATGAAATCAACACAGCCCCCATGAAAAGCTACATCGAAGAATGGTTTCAACTCAGAATGGAAAGCCTCGTCCAGGAAGGGCAACAACTGATCAACAGGAGTCCACTGCCCATCGACGACAGCAACAAAAACGCATCGGCTTCATGGTAAGCCTATACTGCCATCTTGTTTTGTTTATCATTCTAGTTTAAGTCTATGCAATCATCTTCTTTTCTTTATCAATCCACTTATGTCCTCTTTAAATAGAAAACTGTAACCAAAGACTCATAAGTTCCAATTTCTTCTTTTTAGGTCTTCCTCTCTACCATCGCACACTTCTTTTGACGTTCCTAATTCTTGTACTTATTTCTTTTTATGGTTCATGGGAGCCCCAATCCCAGTCTGTATGACAAACACATTTAAATTTCCACAAACATGTAACAAACATTATTATTTTTTGTTAAATTTAAAGAAAACTGATTCGAAAATGTCCTTATTATATACTAAACTTTGGGTTTCTAGGAAGCTTCTTGTTTGTTCCAAAGAAAACTAATTCGGATATGCTACATTTCTTGTATCCTATTGTATGCTACTTTTTGGGTCTTCAATGGCGTTGATGGTTTAAATGTTGATGTAATTTTCTAATATATGTAACGACCATTATTTATTTTATAATAAGTTTCTATAGTTCGCAAGCTCACTTCTCAATTTGTATATCGCGGAACTGTCGATGGTTTTTGTAGGACACAGAACAACATAGGCCCATTTTTTAAACCGCCAACCCGACAACCCGCGATCCAAAGACTTGCTAATTATGGAATGAACAGTTCGTCCATGCTCTATAAAACATGTGCAAAGAAAACTAGTTCGGTAATGCTATATCTTTTTTTTCCAAAAAAAAAGCCTTAGTTTTAAAGCAAAGTAATTCGGTGCAACAGATGTTATTACTATTGTATTATATAACAGACATTATTAATTTCTGGTAAATTTCTATAGTCCGCAACTACGCCTCTCATTTTGTATATCGCGGAACAGTCGGTGCTATTTGTAGACCATGGAACATCACACACCCAATTTTCAGCACGCCAACTCAAGAACCCATGATACAAAAACTGCCTACGTATGCAATGAGGGCTACAAATTTCGTCTCTATAAAACTATAAATCTACTATATACAAATGCATATTTCGTATGTATAATTTATTTACTAAATATCTACTTTATACAAACACATTGTTCGTATGTATAATTTATTTACTAAATATCTACTTTATACAAATATATATTTCGTATGTATAATTTATTTATTTCTGATGACTTTCTATGTCCTAGTTTTAAAAATAACCAATTCGGTAATGCTAATTTTTTTGTGTCCAACAACCATTCAAACATTGATATTTTTTTATATTTTTTCAAGAAGAACTAATTCGGGAATGTTGTGTTCTGCACGTAAACCACATGTATTTCAACTTTCTAGCCACCTACTTGTACTAGGTCACATTTACTCCCATACCAACTTGACAGGGACTACGCTGCCATGCAAACACTTGTTTAAAATGGACATTGAAATATTTTATTAAATATTTTTTGTTATTAATATAAATGTTACATGCCAACTCCATGTTGTACATATTTTCTTAAAAAATATATCTCAATAAAAAAAAAAAAATCAAAACATACATTTTTCAAATTAAAACATAATTTTATCATCATTTATAATTATATAATTAAATAGTAATTATTTTTGTAATTATATAATTAAATAATTAAATAATAATTATTTTTGTAATTATATAATTAAATAATTATTATTTTTGTAATTATATAATTAAATAATAATTATTTTTGTAATTATATAATTAAATAATAATATTTTAGATTTAGATTTTTTAGATTTCCCCATAAAAATAAAATAAATATGTCTTTACTAAAAATGAAAATGGTATAATTATGCATTAAATTAAATTGGAGTGAATATATTATCATCTATTCTATTTATCAAAAAAAATGTATGTACATAATATTTTATTTATTAAAATAGTGATGATTTTAAAGTTATTATTTTTTATTAATATTAACAATATGTTTTTTTTTATTAATATTAATAATATGTATAAGGTTTTAATATAAAAAAAAATTACATTTTCCACCCGTATAATGTAAACAAAGTAGTTGGCTTAGGTGAAATAAGTGGGTTGACCAAAACACCCATAAACTTAATGTAAAAAGAAAAAAAAATGTGGACTAGCTTAGGACACAACACTCATAGTTATACTATCATTTAACAAACTATCCAAAAACCAAAGGTGAAACCAACAATAGAGCAAAAGCTCGATCAAGCAAGGGTGATAGTTGCATAGCAGGTCTAGTCCCTATGATGGTGAATAATTGAAATCTTTGCCGGAGCATATTAAAGTAAAATGAAGTGATGGTTTTAAACTCTCAACAAATGATTAAATGGAATTAAACTCCATACTCACAAATTCTCTGGTTTCTTAGTTTTTATCATTTAGAGATGGGGAAAGAGAAACAAGGTATGTTTTTATGTGGTAAAAACAATTTTAAGATTAATATTATACATAATTAATATATTTTTAATAAAAATATCAATACTATTAAAA
>ML786338.1:283162-300560 GCA_009831015.1 Picea engelmannii | reverse complement strand
TTAATATAAAGATTCATTAATAAAATGGTAAAACATTAAATTTATTTTGATAGTAATTTAGTGATTGTAAAATAAGAATGAAATATTTGGACCATAGCATAAATATTTCTATTTACCTTCTCTTTCTTTTCAATGATAAGAAGAAAAAAAATAATGCTTATTAGAATCCCAACTTAATACCAACAATAATTATTACTAATCTAGATCACTATTACAACAACTATCACACTTTTGTTGAAACCTAGCCAGGGTACACCACTCTCTGAAAAACAAAATAATACAGAACATTATTATCGTTTAGTTTTAGAATAGCCTTTAGTTTTAGAGTCCAGTATCGTTGATCATTGCACCACTACGTTATTATTGTCGTTATTCAAATTTAACATATTTTATTTTTTTAACAGATAATGTATTATTAAGAGACATTGTTAAGGTAGGCACAATATTGTTTATCATTACACCACTCTCTAATTATTGTATTGTACTGTTATTTCAAAACTGTATTGTATTATTATTTCAAATTGGTTGTGAACTTTGACGTTAATGTTGATAGAATTGAATACACCATGCATCTTACTGTATAATATTAAAATCATAAGCATTATATTTGACGGAAACTCAATAAGGTTTTATTCTTAACACATAATTTGAATATGTCGGCGTTTTATTACTTACAAATCTTTTGTAGATGGATTCTTTAGTTAAATTGCAGAAAAGTATTAAAATGTGAGTTTAATTAATATAGAGTTAAATTAGGTATTGTTATACCCTATATGAACCTCCTAATTTGTGGAATTCTACATTCCAAGTATAAAATGACAATGACAATTGCCATACTATAGTATATTGTTTAGTACTATTGGCGATAATCCATGATAGATATTATTTATTATGCAGCTATAGTATAACACAATAAGAAATAAGAAATAATACCTTCAAATAATATTCAAATACTTAACCTATATAACATATATAATCTATGGACAAAATCACTGATATTCTCGAATAAAAACAAAAGTTTATACAACGAGAAGTAGATTATATACAGGTATCGATATCACTCTTCAACTATATTGTTAAAGAATTAAATCCAGATCCATGTTTTAACAGATAATACCGCTTTGGAGGGACGTATTATGTCAAGTTTATTGAGTATAATCTAGACATAAATTCAGAGGGATTCACAAATAAACACTTCATACTGGAACTCGAATACCTTTTTCCAGTATTAATTATGAGGCCATAGTAACGTACTTCAACCTGTAGGAGGAAAAGTATTAATATGAGGCCATAGTTGTTGTACTGCAATGGAAATAAATATAGAACAAGATACAAGCAAATAAGTAAACACAGATAAGAAATACAGGGATTTCACGTGGTTTACCCAAACGTTGGGCTATGTCCACCAAGCATAGGCATCGGTTGTCTTATTATTCAGATCATGGAGATTACATCAGCTCACTCACACTCAATCATTTTGCCTCTAAGGGCTTACATGAATTTATACATTCACACAAGAAAATGATTAATAAACGCAATCCCTATCCATATTCTAACTTGGTCTATTTGGTTGTAACTAATGCAGAATAATAGGATCCGAATATGTTCTTGGTAATTCGTTGTCACCAAATCCCAACAACCTCCACCTTGACAACAATTAACCTGATACCTTCCTTTTGTTCATCACCTTTTCTGCAAGCCAAGAGAAGCCAAGCACCACTGCAACTTCTCTAATAGAATTGGTTTCATGATCTCACCTATGTGACTTGCATGAGTTTGGATTTCCTGAGAGGTCACTCCAACTCCAACATGTCTTCCACAACTTTGTTGTGAAACATATTTAGTGATAGATCTCCTTCTATCCAAAACACCTGTAAAATATACATTACAACTATCACAGACCATCTCAGTGTAACCATTATAGATGACATATGTGCTTCTCAAACGCTGAAGCACCCATTTCACTGCAACACCTGAATCTGTCACGTATCTGACAACATCATTAGCATGTGAAATATCTGGTCTTCACCATTTCATCACATACACTAGACCTCCTACTGAACTTACACGAGACATAACCTTTTCTTCTTTATAGATAGGACCTGTGCTTGAAGAAAACTTATAATGAAAAGCAAGAGGGATAAAAACTAGTTTTACAATGTTCATATTGAACTCCAACCACAACTTACCATTACCATCTCTGAGTACTTCCATGCCCTTAATTTGTTTTGCTGCTCCTTGATCCCTCATCTAAATTGTCCTATCCACCCAAGTCATTTTCTTACTGATTGTATCCATGCTTCGGCTTGCATCAAGCATATCATTAGCAAAGAACATCAAGACTGTGAATATACTATAAACCGTATAGTCATTCCTACCGTTTGAAAAATTATGACTCACTATGAAAGATTCAAACCTCTTGTATATTTGTCTGGGTACCAATAGGCCATACAATGAATTTTCTAGCATGCAAAAAAATTTACCGTTGCGATCTTGAATCAACCATTTTGGTTGTTCCATACATACTATATCTTTGTCAATGATGACCTTGTGAGAAGTAGGATCCCACACACAACATCCCTTTATGCCACCATCATAACTTGCAGGAATTCAGAAACAAAGATTTTAAGTCCAGAAATGATTTGTACCACTTACCAGTGCCTGCAATTATTTCTTTCTCTTATGACCTTGATGCTTCTTCCATAAACAAGAAGATACATATGTCACTTCAAATGCCACTTCAGTACTCCCTTCCAGCTTATAAAGGTTATCAACCTTTGCTGCCTTCATCACTACCAAATTAGCTTTCGACACTGTGAGTGCTCCACCTTGACCTGTATACTTATATCCACAAGAATCCAACACTCCCAATGAAATCAAATTTTATTTAAGATTAGGTACATATCTAACATCCGTTAATTCCCTAACAATAGCATCGAACATCCTGATTCTAATACTGCCAACCACAACAGTTTTACAGGGAACACCATTTCCCATAAACACTACACCCTCATCAACAGATTGGTAAGAAATGAACCAATTTCTATGTGAGCACATGCGGTGGGAGACACCTAAATCTAACTGTCATTCTTCTCGATATTATAAATTACTAGAAACGGATAAAACTTGATCAGTCATACCTGAATTTGTTACAACCAAATTTGCTTCTTTCATGGAGTTTTCCTCATATTCTTTTCTCTTCTAGCAATCTTTCTTGAGATGTCATGTTTTTCCATAGTACTAACATTTTGCTTTACCCTTTCTGTGTCTTGACTTAGATCGATAAAATCTTCTCTCATTCTGCTCTTTAGTTCAACCTCTGACCAGCATCGCCTCTGAAGTTGAGGTTTCTTTATTAGATTTTCTCCTCATCTCTTCAGCCAACAAAGCTCCCACAACAGAGTCATAATCTAAAACATCTGTTGAGCTAAAACTAATAGAGGTGACTAGATTATCCCAAGACTCAGTAAACAAACACAATAGTGTAATAGCCTTATCTTCATCTTCGAATTTAACTTCCATACTAGTAAATTGAACTATAAGGATATTAAAGGTATTTAAATGGTTAGCAACTTTTGTACCTTCTTTCATCTACAAGCTGTACATTTGTCTCTTCAAGTAGATCCTGCTCGTCAAGGACTTCGTCATATATAGACTTTCCAACTTGCTCCATAAGTTTGATGCTATATCCTCTCCTACGATATTAAACATAACCTCATCCTCCAGACATAAACGAATGGTACTAAGAGATTTTTCATCCATATCCTCCCATTCCCATTCCGTCATGGTTGTTGGTTTCTTTGACTTGCTTGCCAATGCTTTTTGCAACCCTTGTTGCACCAGTAAATCCCGCATCTTGAGCTTCCAGAGCTCAAAGTTGTTTTTACCGCTAAACTTTTCAACTTCAAACTTCAAACTCTGCATCTTAGCCATTAGCACAAAAAAAATCTCCCAATACCCACTTCTTATAAAAAAACATTTTAAATGTAAAAGAATAATAAATAAGATTAAATGTGGATCCTTAATAAATAAGATTAAGTAATAACCCCAAAAGATTTAAAAATAATAAAAAACTTATATATACCTTTTATATCCCCTCTTTAACCTTTTAACCTTTTCTTTGAATTCAACAAAACATTCACATGATCCACCTCACGTAAAGGTACTCCTTCCAATATTATATTTTTTAAAATCAGTGTAAAACCGTTTCAAGGTATTATAACAAAAAATTTAATGCACCATACCACCAATAGCAGTCGTTTCAAGAACTCATTTATTTAATGCATAAAATAAATAAGGGTCTGCAACTACCCTTTTAATTTAATTTGCAAGCACAGTGATATCACTTATAGTCTCTTTGGCCGAATGAATGGCAAAAATATTATTTGCAATAGTATAACTAGTCCTGATGCACCTATAATTTTCTGACTGAAACATTACTTGCCATCCACGCATAGAAACAGAAGGAAATATCATTTTCCAATAGCGCACAGAAACGGAAGTGTTTCTAGCAGATGACCCGATGCCTATATTGATGGAATGCACAGAAACATTATTTTCACCCAAACGTGGGCTACGTTCATCAAGCATAGGCATCGGTTGTCTTATTATTCAGATCATGGAGATTACATCAGCTCACTCACACTAAGTCATTTTGCCTCTACGGGCTTACATGAATTTATACATTCACACAAGAAACTGATTAATAAATGCAATCCCTATCCATATTCTAACTTGATCTATTTGGTTGTAACCAACCCATAATAATAAGATCCAAATCTGTTCTTGGTAATTCATTGTCACCAAATCCCAACAACAGTAACGTACTTCAACCTGTAGGAGAAAAACAACAGAGATGAAAAGATGAGTAGGGTGTAAAAATTTGAGTAAAAGTGAAGAAAATAATTATTGATAGCTGAACTTACCTTTTTCCAAAGAAAATTATCTTTGTTTTTATGATCCAGAGCATGAAATTTCCTTCCTCAAGGGAACATGTTATTCAAATTAATAATGGTGTAGTATTCACCATGTAAAAGTTATTCAACGAACACACCGACATATAGAACAAAATAAGTTATATCTTTTACTTGTGTTGACCTCTCGATTGGGTCCAAACTTGTAGAAATTGACAAAGCAAAAACTGTGGAGGACTCTCCTTGATTTCCCCATAAGTTCCCACTCAAAATAAAAGGGACCCATCATCAAACAATATATAAAGAAGTTATTTACATACAAGATCATAATCAACAATAATATGCAGAGTTTTGAATACACAACAACATGGTTTTTGTGAACCTTCTTTGAGAGTTTGACTTAAAATTTTATTAGTGGTTGAGGCAAACTCAATTAGCATGAATTATGATAATGAGAATAATACGAATATGAGAATATTATATGTTCTTACTGCAGTAAAGTCTTATCCAGAAATTAGAAAATCAATGAAAACAAGTGGAGGTAAACAAAAGCCTATTACACTAACAAAACTCAAAATATTTATTTCTTATGAAAGGATGAATACATAGGAGACTTTTGATTGGTTTCCTGGACGAAAAATTTGGACACTAGACATTGTTCACCAACAATATTTTCAATACTAAAGCATTTTAGTCTCTTATAAGTATCTGCTCAGTCATGTGTATTGATATATTAAACAAACGAGGTCAACCCAAATCATTACCAAATTAATTCAATAAACTCTACCCTTTTATTAAGTGCGAGTCATCTGCTTATTTTTCCATATCTATGGATTATTACACATACTTAGTGAAAAATTTTATGCTCCAATAAAACCCTACGACGGATATATCTTTTTATAGTGGTCATAAGAAGTATCACAGATAAAGAGGAAATATTTTTGGGGTTAGACGAACCCTAGAGTTGTCATACATCATTAAACTTTCCTTTAACACAATCTATCACTACATATTAGCTAATAGAAGATACCGAGAATGAAATCATGGCATTGGTCTTTGTTTACTTCAGGCTTGATGCCTTACCCTAAGGAAAATAATAATTATTGTCATTATATATAATCAAAAAACACTTGCATGATTCCCATTCAGTCTTAATCGTCCAACTCTTGGATGGTAGTAGACCGGGTACAGAAAGAGAGCTTTTGAATCCTGTAGCAAGCGTAATGCATAATTGCTATGAGGGACAAATACTACCACTGTTCAGATTAATCTATAATGGAATCCCTTCATGGTTGTGAAAATGAATGAAACAATTAAGATTTCCCTCTGGAAGTTACAAATATACTGAGAGTGAGTATTCAACGATTATAGTGATATAAAGGCAAAATACATGTATAACAAAAGAAAATATCTTCCCCGGAATGTCTTCCTTCAATGATTAACCCTTATCTGGAGATAACAAGAGTGGGAAATTGTTAAGTGATCCCTTACATATGATAATAGGAGTAGTATTCAAGTTATTTTAATCTTTCCAAGAACTGATTTAAGGAAAATGATACCATAGGGCTCACATAGTGACAGGAGCCGAGAAGTCCAATACAAGAACCTTACTACACGCCGAGAGATAGGAAACAACCAAACATCACTTCTTTTTCAAAAAATGAGGAAAAAACCTCGAGCCCAACGCAATGTACCTTACCGTGAGGACATAAATGCTTTGTTGCCTTGGCGTATGGGAGGCCATGTGCAGGAAAAGAAATGCTTCGGTGTGGTTATTCTAAACTACTTGATAGCAGACTGTCCGAATAAGGAGTAAATGGTTAGTTAATTTTACACTCCATTGTCAGTTAACCCTAACTTAACTGGAGGTTCCAAAGTTAACATGATCATGTTTAAAATCCCTGAGTTGAATGAGAGAAGAGACCTTTCATATGTTAAAACTTTGTTTAAATTACCATCGATTATTGAATACTTTAGGGATCTTGTAAGAGTTATAAATTGCTCTTGGCATGGAAATTCTAGGTCTCAAGACCTTGAAGAGAGTGTTAGGGCATTTATTTTTGGATTGTTAATTTTTTTTTGTTGACTAGCATAATCCGTTATACACTAGTATATCCATTAAAGGAATGTTGCAGACTCTTGGGCTCTGGATATCAAATTGCAAGGAACGCTACCGATTGTTATACCTGATTTCTCTACATGACATAACATAATTTCCAATTCGCCTGCAAGCAGTCTTGGTTTGATAGGCAAGGTTCCCGGTTCATTAAGTGTGGGTTGGCCAGGAACTAGCTGGTAATAGAAGCCAAGGAAATTGCACAAGAAATAATTCCTAGACGATCAGGATAGCTTCAAAATTAATAACTCAAGGTCCCAGAACAAGAATTCCATCAATGGTACCAAGCTTAGAGAGGCAGTGTTGTTGAGACCCAAAGTTGTCTATGGAGTCAGAAAAGAAATTAACACAAAGGTTAAGACAAATTTGATGGAAAGGAATACCTTAACGATAAAGGGCATTCTGACTTATGTTATATCCGCCACCAAGACTCTGGTACTTGGTAGAGGTGAGCCTGCAATTTTTTTTCTGGGATTCCCATTCTAGAATTTCATCAAAGCCCAGAGTTTGAAAGTAAAAAGACCTCTGTTATGTGAAAATTCAAAAGGTTTGGACAAGTGAGGGTTATGCCAGTATGAAAAGGTCTCAAAGGCCTCCTAACTTGATGAATCATGCCAGCTAAAAAAATTGGTAAAGGATTTGCAGGAAATGAGAGAAAAGATTCAATATGAACTTCTATTAGAGCAGAAAGAGCTAACTAGGATGGTGCATAAATTTTTCTCTAGTTGGAGAAAGAGTTGAGCACGAAGTGTGGTGAAATTGAGTATTTGAATAAGATAATTGAATATTTGAAAAGAGAACATTATGCAAATGTAGAACAATACTTGCAAAAAATGAAAGACTTGAAGACTGAACTTACCCAACTGCGCAACTTGAACATGGAACTTGATCAAAATAAAATATAAATGGAAAACAAGCACAATTTCTTCCTTTTAGCCATGCTATTGAGGCGAGTTTTCCTGTAAAGCATTCCGCGTTTCACTTTTGAGTAATATCTATGCAGTTTTTCAATACACACAACACATACGATTGTTTAGAAATATAAAGGCTTCAAGATGTTCCAATCAAGAGGCTTAAGTTGTTGCCCAAGGTTTCATGGAATCCAGGGGATTTAATTTGCTCTCATCACATCACAACTAGAGGTAAGTAAATGCCATATCTGGTTTTTTTTTTCCATTACTTAAATGGCAAAGTATTCAGGACTTATATGTCTCTATATACATGTAGGCCAAATGTATACACACACATGTTGCCATAATTGCTCTGCAACATGCATTGTTGAACATCCGACTGTGTAGTATTGTGCAACATGCATTGTTGAACATCCCCCTATGTAGTTGTTTGGTAGGTCGTAGTTCTTGAAACCCTAAGCTGATTCACATGCGGCATCTATGGCATTATGTTGTTGTTTGGAACAAACATCAACTAACGAGAGGACTCTTAGAATGAAGCAGGACTAGAATTATGGCGACAACAAACAGGTGGACCTATGAAAACATCCCAGTGATCAATAATAGAGAGGGGAAGGACTTAGGCCAGACGAAATTCCACCTTATCAACTCGGATTGACCGAATGACTAAATCAGTGATTTCCTGTAATGGCTTGTAGGCGTTTATAATTTGTACCAGGTAATGTGACCCTCCATTTGTATTGGTTTCTTGTTTAGGGAAACAACTTGTGGATGGGCATGCAAACGACCACGGGGAGCCATCTGCTGCAATCTTTTGCAATGAAGATGATCATTCCAACTTACAAGGCTGCAATGTCAGAGTGTCAGAGTCTCAGAGTCATCGACCAGACTGGATTGCAATGCTACAAGACTGGACTGCAATGCTACAAAGCACAACCGCCAAAGTAGCCAATCATATAAATTTATTAAATAAACTTATTTTTAGCTCTCACAAATAATTTTAAAAAGTGGCGCATACTAGCTATTTATATCGCATCAAAATAATTCGAGCCAATGAAAAATTGTATGCATGGAATTAGAAAAATATATATATATATTTTGGAATAAATTGAAATAATGAATTAAAATTGAGATTTTGAATGAATTAATAAATGGTAAACCAAAAAACACCCATTAATGCAACAAAATGTACGAACTAATGGGCATGTTGACCAGTTTAACCGTGAGGCAAAAGCTATAGTCCCTGACTTTGCCGGGGGCAGGGACTAATAACACTAAGAAGAGAAGATACCAATAGTAGCAATAGGTTGAGGTTGGGTATGTTCATTTGGGGGAGAGACCCGTCCTAAAACTAGAAGATAAGAATTGGTTCATTGCACGGGCCCCACTTTTTGGTAGAAGGCTTTGAGGGCAATGACACCAAAATGTTGGGTAATTCAATTTCTTAAATCGCTTTCATTTAATTATCAACCAAGGATGCTCGTAAGCTTGTGATGATGCCAGCAAAATATATGCACGAGTAGGCATCTAACTCTAATCTAAGAAAATTCAATCAAACCCTAACTCTTTCATTTCACTTAATAAGACTTAGTTGTTGTAGGAAAGAAAACACTAGCTCCTTTACAGGAGGTCCTCTCATGATGTTTCACAAAACCTATCAACAATCAAGATCATCAAGTAAACACTCATGCATTGAAAATAAATACACTTAAAAGGCTTAAAAAGGCTTAGTTGTTGTAGGAATGAAAACAATAGCTCCCTTAGAGGAGGTCTTCTCATAATGTTTCAAATAACCTATCAACAATCAAGATCATCAAATAATTCTAATAAAAACAATAAAGCATATAAACATATTCAAAGCATTAGAACAAGAAGAAAATGCTACTATGATATATTTGGAGTGAGCTCAATTCTCCCAAGAACAAAGTAACACATAAACTAAAGAATTCTAAATCTTTAGTATCATCTTTTTACCAACCTTTCACTTCACTTTCAATTCACTTTCACTTCACTTTTAACCATATTTTGCTTTCCCATACCCTTACATTAAACCATTTTCATGATTACATGGGTTTTAGACATATTATTTTCCAATGCATCTATTTTAGTGTTTTTAAGTGAATTTATGATTAAATATTGGGAAAATGACATGTTTACAGTTTATGAAAGTGGGATGAGTTTCATGATGTTTACAGGTGTATTTGAAGACTCCAACCAAGTCAAATTTGACCATCAAGCCTCAAATTCGAATTTCCTCTTCAACCCTTTGAAGATTTGATGAAGATTTGGAGATCTACTCAAGTATCTTGGATGGAGATTAATCATGAAAAAAATATTTGTGAGAGGATTTGTAGAGATATCACTTGATAGATGTGAGCACATGGTTGTAACCAAATGAGACATTTGTGGATCTAAGTTATCTTAAATTTTTGTATAAATAGGAGTGCCTCCTCCATTTCAAGAGGAGGACTCTTGGAGCATTGTGTCCAACTTATGATGGAATAAGAATCAAGCTTTATTTTCACATTAGTTTCCATTCTCTAGTTTAGATTTAGAATTCTTTAGTTTATGTGTTACTTTGTTCTTGGTAGAATTGAGCTCACTCCAAATAGATCATAGTAGCATTTTCTTCTTGTTCTAATGCTTTGAATAGGTTTATATGTTTTATTGTTTTTATTAGAATTATTTGATGATCTTGATTGTTGATAGGTTATTTGAAACATTACGAGAAGACCTTCTGTAAGGGAGTTATTGTTTTCATTCCTACAACAACTAAGCCTTTTTAAGCACTTTAAGTGTATTTATTTTCAATGCATGAGTGTTTACTTGATGATCTTGATTGTTGATAGGTTTTGTGAAACATCATGAGAGGACCTCTTGTAAGGGAGCTAGTGTTTTTTTTCCTACAACAACTAAGTCTTATAAAGTGAAATGAAAGAGTTAGGGTTTGATTGAATTTTCTTAGATTAGAGTTAGATGCCTACTCCTGCATATATTTTGCTGGCATCATCACAAGCTTACGAGCATCCCTGGTTGATAATTAAATGAAAGCAATTTAAGCAATTGAATTGCCCAACAGTTGGGTATGTTCATTTGGGGGAGAGACCCATCCTAAAACTAGAAGATAAGAATTGGTTCATTGCATGGGCCCCACTTCTTGGTAGAAGGCTTTGAGGGCTTGGGATTTTTAGAAATGGTCAATGCTAGAGTTTGAAAAATGCATGTCATTATGAGTAGCATTGGTGGCTAACTCCTCCCACACTTGCATACATGTCCGCTAGCTTAGTGGTGGCGCCTACTATAGAATACATGTGTCCATGTATTTCGCAACTTTCGGAAGAGTTTTTCTCAAACCTAAAATTAAAACCATTTCCCCTAATCCAACTGAATTCCTTTCTTAAAAAGAAAGTCCTCCTTCAAATTATGCTCCCTGTAAACATGTCGCACAGTGAAAGAATCAAAGGAGTCCAAAAATATGTGTACCTCATCAAGTAAAGAAATTAAAATGACGTTGTGGAATTTTTTAGTTTTTCTGGCCCAATTTATTATTTCCATGGAATCACCAAAAATATGAATGGATTTGACATCATTTTCCCTTGCAAAAAGTAACATAAGTTTTAATTACATAAGCTCAGCATAATTATTTGTGCTCAGACCCAGCCCCATCTTGATTTTGAAGAAATTCCTATCCGAGAGATAAAGCAGTGCACCTCCCCCGCAAGATTGATTATTATTTTGAGAAGGCCCATCTAAAAAGGCCCAAGGTCTCGAGGATCCACTTGTTCTTCCTCCACTATCCGAACAAGTTCATTCCCTTTTTGTTGCAGGAAACGTGAACGTATACTAAGTCCTTGTGCAACAATTATCTCTAGGATTGAGGGCTTATCCTGGAATATGGATTTTCTCCTTTCCAACCACACCCCCATTTGACAATAAGCGGAAGTACCTTCATCCAGAAGTTTTTCAGGTCTGTAACCCATTCTCTCCAAGCCTCCTCCACTGAGAGTTCTTTCCAGTTGCATTCCTATCCCAACTTTGCAGATCATACCTTCCAAATTTTCTATACGAAAGGGAAGAGTATAAAGAGGTGTTGGACTGATTTCTCATCTACTCTACACAAGGCACACCATCTCATTCCTTCCTTCTACGTTTGTTTCATAGTATCCCATGTAGGTACTTTATTTTTTATCATGCACCACATAAGGAAATGTGTTTTTAAGGGACATCTTGTTTCTAGAGTCCTTTCCACCAGCATATTGGCTCCCTTGCGTGGATATCTATGTTGAGTTGGACGTAACCCACTTTTGGTGTGTAAACACCATGCCAGACATGTTTCCATATCAATTCATATTCCATGTCCATTATTCGAATATGGAATGCTTTTAGTGCTCTAATATAGTTTTTTGAGTGAGTCAAGTTGATCTCCCCCAATTGAAATTGTGTATCATCCTTCCATCCCTAACTTCATATGGTGGTAAGGCTCGGATCAACAATCTAGTTAATGTAATAGTAACCTTGTAGTTGTAAATGAAGATTTGGTTCCAAAGGAAGCAAGTGATTGTCCCCATTACCAGGCCAAGGGTCTGCTCCAATATACACCTTTGCTCCATTTCCAATGCACCAAACAAGTCCTCCCCTACAACATGAAAGGCACTAATGACTACCTTCCAAATAATTGAGCAATTGTATCTCTTTTTTAACGAGTTATAGATCCATTTCTCTAGAGACTCCAGATGAATATATTTGTGGGTGATCACAATTTTCCAATTACTCTCTCTTGTAATCAACCTCTAGCTAGCTTTTGCTTACAAAGCTTTGGAAAATAAGAAGATATTTTTTAGGCCCCAACCTCCAAGCAATTTTGGGGCAACCAGCTTTTCCCATCTTACCCATGGAAGAATAAATTTTTCCTAAGTCTCGACCCATAAGAACTTGAAACATAACCTCCTTGCTTTATCTAAAACACCCTTAGGGTTCCAAGCTAAGGACATCCAGTAAACTGGAATAGCTTCCAACATTGATTTTAGAAGTACCAACCTACCTTCTCTAGAAATCCACCTATAGCTCCACCCTTTTAGTCTTTTTTCCAATTTTTCTTTAAGCAAGGACCAATTTTCTTTTTGATAGCAATTCAGCTTGAGTTGGAACCCAGGGTATTCCAATAGTTTTGGTGGAGCAGTAGTCAGAACTATCTCTAGTATCCTATAGAGATGACCTCCCAGAGTAATAATGACACTACGAGATCTAGAATCATAGAAATCATGACATTTCCACATATATGGTTGGCCCAAAGCAACATCACAAACATCAAGAGGGGCAACATCACACACTACCTCATCCTTGAAGGGATGGATGCCATAGGACAAGCGACACTACTGGTTGACACTGAGATCTCGTCCCTGGTGAAGCCACCTGATGTTGTATGGTTGCGGGTGTGGTGTTGTCGACAACCCCAATTGTTTGATGACCTTCGCTGATATGAGGTTCTTCTGGCTACCGTTATCAACAATTAAATGCAACGAGGTCCCCTTCACCCACATCTGTGAATGGAAGAGGCAGTCCCCCTCTTCAGGATCTACTGGTTCTTCTGGTTGAATTGTTGTGGTCACAATAGAAGCAGTGGGGTATGCGTCAATGATTTGTTTGTTTTCAATATTTTCTGGATCAGATTCTGAATAAGGATTCGGCTCCATGTCTTTGACCTCAGCCACCAATGACTGTTTGAGAGACATTCATCGGTGTTGTGCCAAGGGATTTTATGGAAGTCACACCACTTCCCAGTGTCATTCTTCATCTTTTCTTTACCCTTCTTGTCCTGTGTCTTGGACTGGTTGTTTATAATCTGTTGGTTAGGTTCGTGTTTACCATGATTTGGTTGTTGCAGATTTGTAGACCCGAATTCCCATTTGTTCTGGTGCCTAAATTTCTTCTCAATTTTGACAGCATATCGATAGGCAGCTCCCAATGATGAGATGTTTAGGAAATCCATTTGGGTTTGGATGTACCTATGCAGAGCCCCATGGTATTTCAGAACCAAATGCCGCTAAGAGTCTTTGATACCCAACTTGGTGCGCAAGGTATGGAAATTATTTGTGAACTCCGACATTGTTTGGCTCTTCTCTTGCTGTAGTGTGGTCCATCTCATGTACTGGTCTTCATAGTTATCAATAGGATAACATTGTTCTTTGATCGCATCCACAAAATAATCCCAAGTGGGCTCGACCCCATATATTCCAGACTCCTCTGTGGAACTTTTCTCCCAGTAATTTTCCCACCAATGGTTGACATGGGGGAGAGCCTTGAGGAGTGCGAAGGTGATCTTTTCCCCGTTGAAATTTTTTTGAACAAATAAATAACCATTTAATATATTTAACCATTTTTCTAGGGCATCTGCATCTATCTGACCTTCAAATATGGGAATATCAAAATTAACTTGTACCTTGAAGGGAGAGGTTCCTACAAAATGTCCGCTTGATGAAGATGTGTCTGTTGCTATCGGCAGACATTCAAGGATGTGTGAAAAATTCTCCATCATTTCGTCCCTTTGTCACGTAAGAGCTTGCTCAAGCAACAGGTTAATAGAATCTTCTGCTCCATCGTTTCTATTTTCGGCCACCATCGAGGGCTTCTTGGGAGTGCAAGATTGATTGTCCTTAAGAGAGACAAGATCGAGACCCAATTGGCTATACTCGGACCTTGTCAGGGACATACGATGAAAAATGATCAAGAACAACCTGCTTTGATACCACTGATCCAGATTATTTTCGGAACAAAATGAAAGCATAGAAATTACAATGAAATACTCATGAAATTTGTCAGTAACAGAGAAATACAACAATACTTGATTTCTATTAATGAAAGAATTGTAAAGAGACTGTAAAAATACAGAGTGCAAGACTCGCTAGAATGGTGGCAGCTTTATCTCTGAGAAGAGATGTGATGGCTACACTCATTTGCAAGAAGATGATTACAATGAGGCTCTGAAGGCCTTTATTTTATGATAAAAATGAATGCCAAAACCCTAGAAATCCAAAAACATAACCCTAGAAGATGAAACGCCAAAATTCATTTGGGCCTCGTTTGGGTAAGTTAGTACGTTAACTTCCCGGGGTCGTAACTTTTGCATACGATCGTCATTTTAGGCACGTGATAGGCTGTTGGAAAGGTATTTTCGAGAACTACACATTATGTTGTCAAACTTTGACTATGTCTGTAGTTTGATTGTGGCACGCCAAAAAAACATTACTTAGGGCCCCAAAACGACCTTGAAAGTACAGAAAGATGTGCTGACATGAAAACATACAAAATAAGACAATTGGATTAAGTGGGAGGCCACCAATATCCACCTAGAAGATGTGTAGGGATTTAGACAACCGCGAAAGTGTAGAACCCACAATTACAAAGAAGTACAAAAGAACGTGTTGAACTAAAAAATGACAAGAGGAGCTAGTTGAAATAGGTGGGTGGCCACCAATATCCACCTGGATCATATGTTGATGATCTTGGTACATGCTTGGTAGAGGCATGTCTTGGTGATGGTGAATCTATTATTGTTGATGTTGAGTATCGATTTGACAAGTTGATCAGTGACAGGTTGGTGACAATGATAGTGATAGTGACAAGTTGGATATAGTGACAGGTATACAGTGACAGGTTGATCAGTGACAAGATGATGTGATAGGTTGGCGACAGTGATAGTGGTAGAGACAAAGTGACAGTGATAGTGGCAATAATAGTGATTGTGACACTTATATTTCAAGGCGGCAGGACAGGGAAATGATAGGTGGTTGTAGCCACCTTATGGTTGGTGTCGGAGAACTCAGGGGGTTGTATCCTCCTTCTAGTTGGAGCCAGAGAATTCAGGGAGTTGTAGCTTCCTTCATGTTGGAGCCTGAGAATAGGGGGTTGGATCCTCCTTCCCGTTTCAACTGGAGAATTTGGAACTTATTTCTTCCTATGAATGGATTCTTGATATATATAAGAAATCATTATGTCGTTTTCTCCCATTTGGGTTTCCACATAAATACTGGTGTATTGTGTTTTTGATGTGATGTTGCTTATGTTTACATGCTTATGATATATATATATATATATATATATATATATATATATATATATATATATATATATATATATATATATATATATATNTATTGAATGTACTCATAGATGATACATTGATGATAAAGTGCTGAACATTGTTGATAAAGTTAAAGAATATATATTGTGGTTAAAAGTGGTATAATTGCTAATCACTAATTCACCTCTTCCCCCTTCCCACCCCCCTCTCAGTAATCCATCAGAAACAATTTGAAATGTCATTGGAAGAATAGTGGGAAAACAAAATAAAAAATAAATTGATGTATCAAAAGATAAATATCAATTTTATCTCTAATAGAGGAAAAACAGAGATTAAATATAAATGAGATTTTATCTATTCATATGAAATTATATTTTAAAACATAAACAAATTTCAGAATTAAAAAAATAGTTCATGATTTGAACTTATAGTTAAAATAATGAAATCTGCAACTTTAACAAATAATTGATGAAAACAATAGTGATCATACTAAATTGTCTTTAATATCATCTCATCTATATTTTATATTTGAGAAAGAAAATAATTAAAAAAAAAGCATACCATAAAAAAGAAACACATAAGCCAAATTCCCAAAATCCAGAATCCTTTATGTTTGAAAATAATTTTTATTAAAAGTCGTACAGGGCCAAGCCAAAAATTCCAGCCCTTGATTACATCCATCTTCTTTCCTTTATACAAAAGGTTTTCAACCAAAAAAACAAAAATTCCAGCCCTTGATTACATCCATCTTCTTTCCTTTGTACAAAAAGTTTTCAACCAATTTTTTTTTTGGGATAATTGTCTTTTAGCCTATAATTTTACAACTATAAAACCAACTATTAAAATAGGAAGATTTAGATTCGAGAATGGAAATATTTCTTGAACTTTAGTTGATTTTGTTGAAGCTGTTTGAACGAACTGTTCATTGATAAGTTGAAGTAGAAGCTTCCACATAAAGTCAAAGTAATACTAGGTCCAACAAGAAAGGTGACTTCGAACCAGTGTTGAGATTAGACAGAGTTATAATCAGGGACATTCTTGGCAATTAGCCCTTCATAAATTAATCAAACATTACCCTTTTTATTCTGGATACGTGCGCTTTCCCTATTTGTTTTCACGTTTGGCTGGGACGATTTGAAATATCCCCTAGCCAAAACGCGATAAAATTTTATTCTAACACATGGCTTGGTTAAAATTTGGCATAAACTATTTTCGTGTCCGCGCCTGTCTATTAAACCTCTTGTAGTTTGAAATGTGACTTTCAATTATGATTGCTGATTTGAGTTGCGCACGATTTGACCTGCAAACAAATATAAAATTTATTAATACGTATTATATCTGTAAAACTAAAGTTCTAATCATAAACTAAAGTTATCAA
>ML786338.1:268726-283044 GCA_009831015.1 Picea engelmannii | reverse complement strand
AAAACTAATATATTGTAATTATATAACTAATATAATTTATATATTAACTATATGAACATAACTAACCCTAATTACACTAACTTAATTGTGATTTAAACTAAAAATAAACTAACTTTATAACTAAGATAGAGCATAATCTAGACTATACTAAAATAAAAGATTAATCTAAAATAAGCAAGAAAAATAAAATTTCCTATTAAAATCAAAATTTTGAATTTTAATATATGTTACAACATTATTGATGGAGAAGCTTACCAAAGCTCCCCATTTTATTTCATTGAAGTCAATTCGCAAGACAACCAACATTACTGATATATACATGAGAGAAATTGCTAGGTTGCATGGTGTATTTAAGACAATTGTGTTTGAAAAAGATCCCAAGTTCACATCGAACTTTTGGAAAGGGCTATTTGAAGGATTTGGGACAAATATGAACTTTAGCACAACATATCACCCTAAGACAGATGGAAAAACAAAGAGGGTAAATCGGGTGATTGAAGATATGCTCAGGATGTATGTGATGGATAAACCATCAAAATGGGAAGATGATCTAGATTATTTTCAGCACGAAATGAGAGCGGAGATATAATAAAGAAATGTATATAGATGTATTAGATATCCAACAATATAACAAAAATATATCAGAGATATAAAGACAGAGATACAATAATACACAATTTCTATTAATGTGCGAAATGTACAGAACTGTAAAAATACAGAGTGAAAGACTCACTAGAATGGTGGTAGCTTATCTCTGAGAAGAGATGTGACGGCTACTCGCATTTGCAAGAAGATGATTTTTACAATGAGGATCTAAAGAAATTTTTAACATAAGGAAAATAAAAAACCCTAACCCCAGAAGATGAAAAAACAAAAGGTTTGCGGGCCTCGATGGGGGTAGTTGATACGTAAACTTCCCGAGGGCGTAACTTTTGCATACGATCTCTGTTTGGGGCACTCGATTCATCGTTGGAAAGGTCTAACCGAGAAGAATAATTTTCTACTAGCCCAATTAAGTGCCCCAAATCCCCAAAAAATGTCGTTTAGGGCCTCAAAACGACCCTGAAAGTTTGGAACCTGAAAAATCGTCGAAAAACTGCCAAGGTGGAAAACTATTTTTCGAGCCAGTGGAATAGGTGGGTGGCCACCGATATCCACCTGGATCAATCCTACCTCCTTAGGAAGCAATTGTCTCCATTGCGTTGAGTTCCTTGGGCAGAGGGGAAAGCGTTTGTTGAATCTGAACCTTGGTGAGCTGCTTGCTTTGCTGGAGAAGTCGCGTTGCTTAGCTTGTTGAAGACTGTCACGAACCTGTTGCTGGTGGGGTTGGACCTCTTTAACCAGTCGGACTACCTGATATGACTGTGTACAGAAGGAATATTTGCCCTTTGCTGCAATCTTTTTGACCTGCTTCTCTTGGATAGAAGGTGTTTGGACTAAGGCTGGAGTGGTTGCAGTGTCCTTCTATTCACCTTTTGAACAAATTATGAAGAAGCTGAATTTTGTAGTATGAGATATTAGCAGCACTATTTAGGTGGGACAATAGTTGGAACTACCTTTGGTATCCTGTAGAGATGACCCCCTAAAATAACAATGACACTACAGGGTCGAGACTCATAAATAGCATGGCGCTTCCACATATATGGCTAGCCCAATAGAACATCACATACATCTAGTGGGGAAACATCACATAAGACCTCATCCTTGAAGGGTTGGATGTTGTATGACAATAGAAACTGCTAGTTGACATGGAGATCGCGTCCCTGGTGAAGCCACCCGATGTTGTATGGTTGCGGGTGTGGTGTTGTCGACAATTCCAAATGTTTGACAACCTTCGCTGAGATGAGGTTCTTCTGGCTTCCGCTATCAACAATAAAATGCAGCGGGGTCCCCTTCACCCACATATGTGAATGAAAAAGGCACTCCCCCTCTTCAAGATCTGTTGGTTCTTCTAGTTGAATTGTTGTAGTCGTGACAATAACAATGATGATCTGTTTTCTACCAATATTTTCTGAATCAGATTTCGAATCAGGGCTCGACTCCTTGTCTTTGATCTCGACCACCAATGACTGTTTTGAGCGACATTCATCGGTGTTGTGTCAGGGAATTTTATGGAAATCACACCATTTTCCAGTGTCCTTATTCGTCTTTCCATGACCCTTCTTTTCCTGTGGCTTGGACTAGTTTTCAGGAGGCTATTTGTTAGGCCTTCTTTATCATAATTTGGTTGTTACGGATTTGAAGACCCGAACTCCCGTTTGTTTTGGAGCTTAAATTTTTGCTCGATTTTGACATCATATCGATAAGCAGATCCCAATGATGAGATGTCCAGGAAATCCATTTCGGTTTGGATGTACCTATGCAGAGCCCCGCAATATTTCAAAACTAGATGTTGTTCGAAGTCTTTGATACCCAGCTTGGTGTGCAAGGTATGAAAGGTATTGGTGAACTCTGGCACTGCTTGACCCCTCTCTTTCTGCAGTGTGGTCCATCTCATGTACTGGTCATCATAGTTTCCAACAGGGTAATATTGTTCCTTGACCGTATCCACAAAAAAATCTCAACTGGGCTCGGCCCCATATATTCTAGACTCCTCTATGGAAATTTTCTCCCAGTAAGTTTCCCACCAATGTTTGACATGGGGGGGAACCTTAAGGAGTGAGAAGGTGATATTTTCTCTGTCAAAGAAATTATGAACAAAGAAATAACCTTCTAGCAGATTTAACTATTTTTCTAGGGCATCTGCATCTATCTATCCTTCAAATACGGGAATATCAAAATTAACCTGTTCCTTGAAAGGCGAGGTGCATCCAAAGTGTCCGCTTGATGAAGATGTGCCTGTTGTTATCGACAGGTGTTGAAGGATGTGGGAAAAATTCTCCATCATTCCGTCCCTCTATCGCGTGAGAGCTTGCTCAAGCAACATATTAATATAATATTTTTCTCCGTCGTTTTTATTTTCTTCTGCCATGGAGGGTTTCTTGGGCGTGCGAGAGAGATTTTCCTCAAGAGAGACAAACTTGAGACCCAACTTTCTATACTTAGGCCTCATCGGGGACATGCATTGAAAAATGATCAAGAGCATCCTTCTCTGATACCACTGATACGGATTATTTTCGGCAGGAAATGAGAGTAGAGATATAATAAATAAATGTACAGAGATGTATCAAATATCCAACAATATAACATAAATATATCAGAGATATAGTAATACACAATTTCTATTAATGTGCGAAATGTATAGAACTGTAAAAATACAGAGTGAAAGACTTGATAGAATGGTGGCAGTTTATCTTTAAGAATAGATGTGATGGCTACTCACATTCGCAAGAAGATGATTTTTACAATGAGGCTCCAAAGGCCTTTTTAACATAAGGAAAATCCAAAACCATAACTCTAGAAGATGAAAATCCAAAAGGTTTGTGGGCCCCGATGGGGGTAGTTGATACGTAAACTTCCCGGGGGTGTAACGTTTGCATACGGTCTCCATTTGGGGCACTCGATATACTTTTGGAAAGGTCTAACTGAGAAGAATGATTTTCGATTGGCCCAGGCGAGTGCCTTTGGTAGTTGACTGGCCCAGGCGAGTGCCATTGGAAATCACCTGGGCCCCAAATCCCCAAAAAACATCGTTTAGGGCCTCAAAACGACCCCAGAAGTTTGGAACCCGAAAAACTACCAAGGTGGAAACTGTTTTTCAAGCCAGTGGAATAGGTGGGTGGCCATCGATATCCACCTGGATCATAAGACTAGCTTCATTTGGTAGAGTTTGCTTACAACAATGGGTATCAAGTATATTTAAAGATAAGCCTATTTGAGACACTTTATGGTAGAAAGTGCAACACACCAGTGAGCTGGGAAAACCCAACAAATAGAGTCGTGGTTGGGACATATTTTCTTCGAGAGATAGAAGAGCAGGTGGTGAAGATAAGGAAGAATTTAAAGGATGCCCAAGATAGGCCAAAAAACTGCGCAGATAAAGGCAGAACCTATAGGGGGTTTAAAGTGGGTGACCATGTGTTCTTGAAAGTAAAAGCAAGATGCAGTTCCCTAAAGATGGGAAATTGTTCCAATTTGGCAACGCACTACCGCGGGCCATTTGAAATCCTAGAGAGGATTGTTCCTATCACATATATGCTTGCATTGCTTGAATCCTTGTGTATTCATAATGTTTCCCATGTATCATTTCTTAAAAAGTATGTTACTGATGCTCATCATATTATATATTGGAATGTGATTTAGGTGTATCTAGAAGACGATTTTCGAGTGTGATAGGTTTGCATATTGGATCGAAAAATCAAATAGCTATGGAATTGAGTCATGGAGCTAGTAAAGGTCCATTGGACCTAGTACGATCTTGAGGATGCAGCTTGAGAGTGCGAGTATGCTATTAAGGCAGAGTATTCACATCTTTTTGAAGACTTTTGAAATTTTGTATGTACATGTGTATATAATGCACCGAGGAAAGTGCATAAATAAGGGAGAGAGGAATATAATGTCCCTAATATGAACCCCATTTCTAATTGTACATATAGGTTGGTGAGCCATTGGTACCAATTGTAAATGTAAATGTACATATAGGCTGGTGAGTTGTTGGCACCAAGTTTTGGTTTGCATGAGGACTGATATCAAAGAAAGGGTGCACACATTCCATAGTGTTGCATGCACCTGGGTAAGTGCACATGGTTTTCACATCAAAGGAAGGGTGTGGACATTTCATAATGTTGCGCGCACTTGAGTAAGCATGTGAGGATTACCTTGAAGTGTGCATCGAACCAATATACATACATACATACATTATGTATGTATTTGAGGCCAGAGAGCATGTGTGGTTATGGGGCTGGTGAGTCGGGATGCAAATATGCCAGTGCGCTTATCCTTGTAAAAATGTAATCACACTCAAGTTATTAATAATATCACATCACTATGCACAGATAGATCAGATGAAAAGGGATGGGGGGATAAAATCCATCGAAAAAGAGAAAAGGGGGGGCTTAAGTCCAAGGGAATATTTTTATAATATTTCTGAAAAGTGTAATTTATGGATAATTATTTATCCTAAGTTCTTGAGGGATGGGAACGAATCACCAAGTGACTAAAGTTAATTCTAAAGGTGACAAGTGTCCAATTATAGGCATGCAATATATATTGTTGGCCTTAATGTATTTTAGGGGAATCCTTTCATTTTCATTCATTCATCATTCAAAATGACACTCTTGCGGGGGAATATCTAGAACAGATTACCATTGTATAACCCTGTGTTTTGGAAAAATTGGTTAGTGGTCGAAGAGACGGGTTGTCAGGCCCGATGGCATTCTCTCCATGTGAGAGATTTTCTATTAAAGAAGCAGGTTTTCAGGCCCATGAGCATTCTCTCCAGGTGAGAGATTTGTTGTTGGAGAGACGGGTTGTTAGGCCCATGAGCATTCTCTCCTGGTGAGAGATTTGTTGTTGAAGAGAGGGGTTGTCAAGCCCACAAGCATTCTCTCCATGTGAGATATTTACTGGGAATTGTTCCCTGGTGCATTGGGAATTAGTTACAGGGCTCTGAGACTTCCTATCTGGCCTGTTGCTGAATCCATGGAAGGTAAGTGGGGAAGCCGAGGGACTGTTGAGCAGAGAAGGGGCGCACTTCCTGGGGTGGGATAGGCATGTGGGGGATGAGATATTGTAGTCTAGTTGCAGTAGTGGTCACCTTGGACTGAGAAATTTCGTTGCTTATTAGACCTTAGCCTAGAATTAAGAATCTTTTTTCCTTGGTCGATTTTAAGTTCCATCTTGGGGGTGACCTGTTGCTGAATTTTATGAGCAACAGAGTCTATGGCTGGGAGGAACGTCTCAGTTCTACACACAATTGGTGACTTTTTATAAAAGATAAATGTTCTTTATGTTCTTGTCTCATTTACTGTGTGCTTAATTATCTATGTCTGATATGGGTTTAAATTCTTGTATGATGTTGCATATAAGTAATTGATGTTATTTATTATTATTATTATTATTATTTAGAGTGAAGGTTTTCACAGTTAGTCATATTTCTAATGAGATTTTTAGATTAAAATGTGTCTTATGTTTTGAAGCATCCAACATTTAGAGTGGACACTCCACCCATCATCAGGGACAAATGAAGCGAAAGAGTGATGATGGGTGGAGTGTCCACTTGAAACATTGGATGTTTCAAAACACAAGACACAATTTAATCCAAAAATCTCATTAGCAAAAAATGATGTTATTTTGTATAATGTTGCTTGCACATGTAAGTGTGGTGTTGATATTTAGTTTTTGTAGTCGTACATGCTGAGAATGACAGTTGTTATTATTTATTCCTATTAAGTTAACCTTATAATAATGGTCATGCGTCTTCGAGGCGAGGTTAGAATGGTCGTGCGCACAGGGAAATACTCCACACACACAAGAGGTTGGATTCATTGTGCACACAAGGAAGCAATCCTCATGCACAAGGATAACAGAATTTGCATGTGATGTCAGAATGGTTGCACACACAGTAGTGATTACATGTTCAGAGTGGATTACGCACACAGTAATACTTGCCTGCTCAACATGCTTGTGCGTGCAGTTGCATTGTGTTACTTCCATTGTTATAAGTTGTGTCAGAAGATGAAAGTTTGTGTGGCGTGACCCAACTTAGGTTCATGCATGTTACTTCAAGTATTTATGTGCAGACCAATGTTATAGAGTAGAATTTGCAGACTAGCTTTTGGAGTAGCATTGCTCAGTAGTAAGATGGGTAAGTTACATATTGGTATCATAGTGGTATTGGGAGAGTTGTAGTATCAGAACCCAACTAGGAGGTTGGGTATGTTACAATCATTATGAAGTATTTTATGGGGTGGTTCTCAACTACCCTATCTACGACAAGGAGCTCTATGCCTTGGCACAAGCTGTCAAAAAGTGGAAGCACTATCTGATGGGTAAGGAGATCATCATCCACACAGATAACTAGCCACTATAATATTTGCAGGCCTAGAGTAAGCTACAACTAACCAAGCATTACAAGTGGATGGGGTTTTTACAACAATTTTATTTGGTCATAATGTATAAGAAGGGTAACACAAATAAGTTGACAGTCATGCTTTCATAGCCACCCACATCCAAGATTACATCTTTGGTAACTTTGTTGCACATGGAGCCTTTTACCCATGATGCATACAGAGAGGCATACAGAGAAGATGCGTACATCAAGGAGGTGTTTCAACAGCTAGAGGGGGAAATTCATATAGAAGAAGGTGACAACAAGTATGATTATCATTTCCAGACTAGTCTACTCTACAAGTTCGACAAGCTTTGTGTTCATAAAGGTGAACAATTGCAGCTTATCAAAGAGGCTCACACGTCCAAGGTTGCATGGCATTTTGGTGTTGGGAAGATAGTTTCCAACTTACAAAGTTATGTGTATTGGCCCAAAATGCAAGAAGATGTAGCACAATATACTAGAGGATGTATACTTTGTTGTACCAACAAGTCTAGTAATAGGAAACAAAGTCTATACCATCCCTTACCTATACCCACTCGACCTTGGGAAAGTGTTTCCATGGATTTTGTGGAAGGTTTAACAATAACAAGGGACATGACTATATATTTGTGGTAGTTGAAAGGATTAACAAAATGTGCATTCTCATTCCTTGTAAAAAGACCATCAACAGATAAGAAGAAACAAACAAGTTATTTGAATAGGTTTGGGTGCACTTTGGGATACCAAGGAGCATAATCTCAGAGAGTGATACTAGATTTCTCAGTTCATTTTGGACTACATTGTGAGAGAAGATGAATATTAAGTTGAATAGGTATACAACAATCCATCCACAAACAGATGATCAGACTGAAGTAGTCAACAAGAATTTGGTGCAAATTTTGAGGGGTTACAATCTGAGGCATCTGAAGACCTGGGATGAAAATATGATCTATATACAACACTCTTATAACAGAGTAATCCCAACTTCTACCGGTAAGTCACCTTTTGAAACTTTCTTTGGGTATTTTCCACCTTCACCCTTAGATGTTGTATATGGATATCAAGGAGGAGTGAGGGAGGACCTCACAAGAGATGCATTAAAAGAAAAATGAAATTTTGAGAAGATCAGGGAGATCCATTTGCAAGTATAAGAGACACTGAAGAAGTCATAAGAAAAGTACAAGGCTAGACATGACTAGTATAGAACATAGATAAGATTTAGAGTGGGAGACAGAGTATGATGACATCTGAATAAGGAAAGGATATAGGGCCCTGGTAAGAATATCAAGGATATGTAGTATGGTCCTTTTGAGTTATTGGAAAATGTGGGAGACAATTTCTACAGACTCAGTCTACCCCCATACATGCGCATTTACTCAGTAGCGAATGTGGATAATCTCAAACTCTATGGGCCTTCCATGTTGGATTAAGAGGAGGAGCAGGTCCTACCTTCCATAGAGGATTTGGCACCAGATGCATAGGAAGAGTTAGCAGAGGACACAATTTTACAGAAGTGGTCTAGAACTACAAGACAGGGGAAGCATGACCTTTGGAAGACTGGGTTGAAAGGACAACTTCCAAGAAAGGAAAAGTGGTACTCCAGGGAGAAGGTAGAAGAAACATTTCCTCACCTCATTCAACAAATATTTTGGGGATCAAAATCCTCCCTAAATGGACAGAGGTGAAATTATAGCCCACGTTATATGGCGAATGTTGTCCGCCGATAAAGCATCTTGTTTGGATAACGCCATCAACATTTTAGAACGAATGTTATAAATTTGTGTCTATTTGCATCCCTTCATCATGTTTATGTTGAAGGCATGCAATTAGGGGGTAGGGTGTTACTCAAAAAGTGATTATCTTTCCTTAGTATTTTAGTGTTTATGATTTTTCCACTCATTATTTATGATTTTTTTACTCATAATTTTGTGTGACAATTTGTATGATTCGTTTAATGTTTCTGATTAAGACAGTTCTTTTGCATATTGATTTTTTCTTCATTAATATTTGTGGCATTTATATAATACATCTTGAGTGGGTCTAATGGTTAAAAACATGTGTTTCCTCGTAAGAGGTCACAAGTTCAAATCCGAAGGGGGTTAGGGTATGTATACCTCTGTAGACTTTACCAGTAAAAACACTTCGCAGAGGGGGTCTCTTACACCAATTTGGTGTACAAATCCATTATTTGTTAAAATATTTGGGTAAATAGGGAAGATTGAAGGCTTATTGTTCTCTACCTTATTTCCCTCTTTAACATTTATTACAAAATTCTCAATCTTTTTCATACATCAAAAAAAAAAAAAAATTCAATTTTTTTTTGTTCTATGTTGCTTGCTCAATTTTACACAAAATTTGTGGAAGTGAAAGAAATATAGGTTGTAAAGCACTCTCCTCTCAATTTCCAAGCACATAAAGGAGTATAACCATGGTTGATTCTATGCATCTAATTCTCCCCCATTGAAAATGATGTGAAGGAATACCCTATGTAGCTTCACACTAGTGGCATTTAATTTGTCATTTGAGTGAAGACCCACTCTGCATCATAAGTCATCATCCACTAATTTAATTTATAATACATTAACTTTGTTTTGAAGTTAATTTTCAAGTTCTATTTCCAAGTATCAAATTCATGATGGTTAATTGGTAATTCTCTAAAATATCTTTGGAGTTTATCTAATTTCAAAGAACAACTATATATCCTTTGTTCATGAACATCTTAAAGGTTCAATGTAATTTCAAAGCACAATGATATATTCTTTAATGAACTAGACTATCATTATTGATTGCACAAACATTCTTCAATTTTCTTTCCCATTGACATCCATTATACTTATTGTATATGTATTCTATGCGAAATTCTACATAATTATCATTATTGATTGCAT
This sequence comes from Picea engelmannii, assembly GCA_009831015.1. Taxonomy (NCBI): domain Eukaryota; kingdom Viridiplantae; phylum Streptophyta; class Pinopsida; order Pinales; family Pinaceae; genus Picea; species Picea engelmannii. The sequence continues at coordinate 273,186 of ML786338.1, read as the reverse complement.
AAACATTCTTCAATTTTCTTTCTCATTGACATCCATTGTAGTTATTGTATATGTATTCTATGGAAAATTCTACATAATTATCAACATAGACATGCAACTAAGTAAGTACATTATTACCAATCTTTCAATGTTTTTGTGACATCCATTGTAGTTATTGTATATGTATTCTATGTAAAATTCTACATAATTATCGACATAGACATGCAACTAAGTAAGTACATTATTACCAATCTTTTAATGTTTTTGTCTTACTCTTGGCAAATGTCTTTGACCTATTTTTATGTATACCAAGTTAAGGAAATTTGGTTATATATATTCAAGTAAGTACATTATTACCAATCTTCAATGTTTTTGTCTTACTCTTGGCGAATGTCTTTGACCTATTTTTATGTATACTAAGTTAAGGAAATTTGGTTAGTTGGAATACATATGCTAAAACATAAACACAAATGATTCGAACAAAATAAATTAAAATAAATAAATAAATAAAAAATCAAACAAAATCCACATTCTCTCTTTCATAGAATAATTTATCTTTATCTTTTTGAGAATGATATTCACTATATCCATCCATTGTGCCAATGATATCTTTAAACATTTGGAAAGTGTATAGATTTAAGCCAATAAGATAGTTAGAGGGAAATGGTGTTTCTTACTAAGCATTCATCTACCTGAAATCACATAAGTCCTAATATATCATCATGTTAATGGGACAAGTACAAAAAAAAATAGGACAACATTTTATGGTTAATTGATTGCCAAATATGTACTTTGTATTTGTATTGTTGTAAAGATTACATAATATAATATTATTTTATATAAATTATATATTGGTGAAATCACAGAGGTGGGTAACACTTTCGTGACAATCAGATTTCCAAAATTCCGAAAAACATTTTTTTGGTCGAACTAATATTATTTTTCGACCGAAAGGTAATGTTTTCAGTCGAACTAGTTTTCAGCTGAAAAGTGAAACGTCAAATCGAACGGTGTAGTAACGACACCTTCGATTTGCGTGTAAAAATTTAGTCGGACGAATATTTTCCATCCGACAATATGTTTTCGGCCAAAAGATATTCCAACCGAACACTCTTTCAGTCGAAAGATAGTTCGGCTGAACTACCTTTTGGCTGAAAGAGTTTTCGGCTGAACTATCTTTCGACCGAAAAATGATTTATATATCAATGACACATCGAATTTGTTTTGTTTTCGAACTTTGTTGGTGTTTCTGTTTGAGCGTCTGTGAGTGTGAGCATTGCATCTGTGAGCGTGTTGGAGGTTTGTGAGTGTGAGTGTTGCGTCTGTGAGCGTCAGTGTTGCGTTTGTGAGCGTTTCAGAGGTCTGTGAGAGTGTAGGCGGGCATTTCGGAGGTATGTGTTGGCGGTTGGCATCGTTGGCGCGCTGAGCTCCAGGTACCCTATTGTATTTAGTTTTAGTTGTAATTTTAATTTTTTTTTATGTATTGTTGTAGTATTTAATAGTTTTATGTAATTTTTTTTATGTATTGTTGTAGTATTTAATAGTTTTATGTAATTTTTTCACAGACAGTAAAGTGTTTCTCTGTGTAGCTTAGTAAGCATAAGAATAGAGAAATATTTATGTAAAAAAATGAGTTCAAGATCCATAAATGATAAGTAAATATTTTTCAGTAAATATGAAAGAGGTACTATGCAATACAATGTTTATGTTTTCCAAATTCCATGTATATATATATATATATATATTTAAATTTTCTTCTATATTTCCATTTTCCACCTTGTGTACAGGCAAGCTAGATGTGTACCACACACTAAATTGTGTTCGATCTCCCCTGCATAATTTTTCACAAATATAAATCTACATTTAGATGGAAATGGCGAACAACAAACACTCGGATAGAATCAATAATTGAGATTACAGTTTTTTCATCGTTAAAAATCTCCAATTCTCCTTATGGAAATCTGTAGTTTGTAGTATTTAATAGTTTTATGTATTTTTTTTTATGTATTGTTGTAGTATTTAATAGTTTTATGTATTGTTGTAGTATTTTTTTATGTAATTTTTTTTTTTTAATGTATTTTTTTTCGTTTTGATTGTAGTATTTAATACTAGAACATCCCCAAACTCGTGGCTATTGAATGCCGAAAATTTTCGACTGATAAAATTACCCAGGCAGTAAGTTAAAGAAAACTCTAATTGACACCAGATCCATGAAAATCCTTAGTTCAGTAAATAATCGACCCAACAAATGATGCAGTAAATAATTTGATCCGTTCAAGTTTACTAATGATTAATGACCTTGTCTTGATCGACACCATTCATTTAATCACTAATGGAATTAATATATTTATTTAAAAGAGCTTGACACCATTGGAGATGAGAATAATCTGATAGAGGGCATAGCTATGCAACAGACCTTTGTGGTCTATTTTCTGATGAATGGAAACCTTACTATGCTCCTCTACTTGGGTTGAGTCCACTTTCACCTTATTGCAGCTCTGTTGTTGAACATTTGTGCTTCTTATTTCCTCACAACTACAACACAAGAGAAAACAGATTCAATAACAACTAAAATTAGAAAATAAGTAAACCCAAAATAACAATCCCATTTATTTTTCTTGTATGGAAAACATATTCAATAACAACTAAAATTAGAAAAAAAGTAAACCCAAAATAACAATCCCATTTATTTTTCTTGTATGGAAAATAGATTCAATAACAACTAAAATTAGAAAAAAAGTAAACCCAAAATAACAATCCTATTTATTTTTACTGTATGCATTTGGCCTCCAACTTAGATGTATAACAACGAGGCATCCAATCACCCCAAATTTCTACAATTTGAACAAAAATGCCCACTGACATGTCCATCGCCAAATTGCAAGGTGGTGTAACTTAGAGAAATAGAAATAGAAATAGTGAGAAATTGCATACAGTAGAGAAATAGAAATGGCAAGAATTTCTGATCTACCATGAACAATCTACCAACGCATAATAGGAATAGAAACAATTTTCGATCTACCATGAACAATCTCCCAACAGATACAATACATGAATGAACAATCTACCAACGCATATAGTATAGGAATAAAACAATTTCTGATCCACCATGAACAATCTGCCAACGCATACAGTACAAGAATAGAAATTGGAAGAAAGTGAAACGTTACAGTATAGGAATAGAAACAATTTCTGATCTACCATGAACAATTTTCCAACGCATACAGTACATGAATAGAAATTGGAAGAAAGTGAAACATTAGAAAGGAAAAAGGTTACCGTAAAACTGGTTAATTACACTTACTAATGACTAACGCTTGTATTTGGAGTTGCCAGGACAATACCATATCACATCACAACCCTTCAGCATATGTGACGATGAAGAATATTCTCTATTAAATAAATCATGTTCATCCATTATGACTTTGTCATTAAAATAGTGATTAGTGTGGAAGTTTCCAATAGGTATACGCCTTTCGGCATTATTAATATTAATTTTAGTTGGCGCGCCGATCTCGGCCGAATTCACAAATTAAGAATTGATGGAATATATGAATAGTTTCATTTGATGGAATATATGAATAGTTTCATTTGTGTGTTGTTGTAATTTACTAGTATTGTTGGCACGCATCGGCTTGGCCACGGGGCTGGGCCATCGCGGCCAAGTCACAGTCCACTGGACTATGACTTGGTTGTGGGGGGGCAGCCTTGTGGCCAAGCTGTGGGAGTTCCCATCTTATTTGAAAGCTTTTAAGATTTATTTTGATGATTTTTTTAGCTGAGTTATGTGTTTGAATCCATCTTGAATTTTATCATTTACTAATTATATATTATTTTGAAATATGGTATCAACGTATCAAAATTTTGCCATTAATTTTTACCTATCGCCAATAGTACATGTGATGATTGACCCTGATATATATATATTTTTTCATTTCTATATATTTTATATTAATCTTTTAATTTCATTGAGTGTAATGATTTCTTTAGCAATGTTCTATTTTAAAACATGTAATAGTTTCCCAATGTGATATATTAGATAAACGGTTATTCATTTCCAGCATTCTTTACTTAGTTACATTTTTAGTTATGGTTTTACTTGGTTTAATTTTTAGTTATATTTTTTTTTATAATGATTAATTAACCCTTATCTAGTAAAAGAGTGAGACTTAGGATATTACAAGCCCTAACAAGTAGATAGGTGCATGATGAGGAAAACAACTCATAAGTTTGTAGTAATCTGTTGATAGTTAATTAAAGGAGAAAGTTGAGGAAAGGGTATAATTTTTGTTGCTATTCAATTGCAGACTAGCAACACACCACTTGCCTCTCCAATTCCCCTCAGAGTATAATCATCTCCAAGAAAATCCATCATTCTCTTACCATCCACCACAACAATGCTTGTGGAGGTGGAGGAGAAACAACAATGACATCTATTTATCTATTTTTCTATAATTTGAATTGGCCTTTAATGAAAGCCT
>ML786338.1:235855-258380 GCA_009831015.1 Picea engelmannii | reverse complement strand
TCATAATTTTGGAATTCAAAATAACAATTTTTGTCTCAAATATATTTGATTTTTCATAATATGATTTTTCATAATTGATGGTAAAAAAGTGGCAAAGTTAACTTGTTGTGAACTAATGTTTTGTATAAATTTGATTATCATATATATATATATATATATATATATATATATATATATAATTTTGGAATCCAAAATAACAATTTTTGTCTCATATTTTATTTCTCATAATTGATGGTAAAAAAGTGGCAAAGTTAACTTGTTATACATGATTTTATTGTCAAATAATGTTTTGTATATTCTCTTTTTTACAATGCATTTTAAATTAAGCATAAAAGTCTTAAATACTTTTTTGTTATGTATTAATTTAAATGTTTGTTTTATGTTCATTGTGTATCGTAAAAAATATGATTATACAATGTCAAAAGGTGGAATGAAAAATTTAACTAGTAATGAAATAATGTTTTGTGTATTCTCTTTTTTACAATGCATTTTAAATTAAGCATCAATCTCTTAAATATTTTTCTGCTATATGTATTAATTTAAATGTTTTATTTTATGTTCACTATGTACAATCAAAAAATGATTCTATTGTAAAAAAGTGGCAAAGTTAACTAGTAATAAAATGTTCAAAATGATGTGACAAATTGACAAAAGTGACAATGTTAGCGATAAAATAAAATGTTGAAAATGATGTTACAAAAAAATAAATCCTTAAAATGGAAGAGATGATAAACTCTTCTTTAATTTTATCATGTAGTCATTAAAAAAATGTTAAAGCTATAAGAGATATTCACCTAAAGGTTCATATACCCTTAAACCTAATGCAATATTACTAAAATAAAATAGAAAAACATACTATTGGAAAAAGTAAGGGTCAATCGAAATAGTGTTTAACAATTTTTCATTTTTTATATCACTATACCACTATCTTACTACTTCAAGTCAATATACTTGGATTAGAATTCACCAAATAGTTTCAGTGTTATACCTTCAACATTAATAATTGTTTCAAGTCAATATACTTCATACTTCAAGTCAACATATTGATCATTCATATCAATATGATACTTTGAATGAAACAAACTTAGATTTCCACAATGATCACATTTCTTTCAACCAACACATTTTTTTTTGTAAAATAAATGATTATCTTCTCTTTCACATAGAATTTCAGATATAAAAACATGGAATGTGGAAGGAAGAGGTGAACATGGCCATAAAGTTTTACCAAAACCCAAAAAAGTGTCATAATACAACTTAAACTCCACATGACAACGACAACAACACGTGTCACGGACAATGATGGGTCTAACAAACCATGGTTTTTGTTGCACAAATGTATTGATGGAAATTTTAACTTCTTTGTGCTCTTCTTTGAACTTATTAAACAACTTTATTTGTATCATTGACAATATATGTTTTGGATGTTCTTCATATTGATTTCGTGCTATTCTTTGTCGCAACACATCCCTTGTATGTGGTGAAACACAAGATTCTTCCAACCAACAATTACAGGCCAATTATTTAACATTTTATGCAAGTCTATCTTTGTAGGGCTGTCTAGAAATCACTGTCCAACAAGCCAATTAATCATTTACATCTATTTGGAAACAAAATTTTCTATGTTTGTGCAAAGTTTTTCTTAACGTTCCCATCGTTTTTGCCATGTGTCATGTCAAACGATCTTTTATATTGCTAGATGAAACAACTGCTATTTGTATCGTTCTACGTGCAACATGGACATCTTCTTTTCGAGATTTTCCAAAACCTTTTAATACACTAGTTATATTGTTAAAGACATTTTGTGTCATCTTTGTATCTTTTGTCGAATTTTGAATACCAAATAATGATGTAGTTTTTTTTTAACTTTCTTGACCTCATTAGACAAAGTAAAAGTTGAGCTTGTACTGTTACTGATTTATCTTTGAAAAAAGTATTATACATATTCTTAGTTTTATATCTTATATAATGCTTAGCTTTTTTCTTCCCAAATTTGTCAGTATCAAAATTTTATAATATTTCATCATCAATGTTGATAGATTCTCCTGCATATTTCAATTTAAAGTTTATATTAAAAAACATAACATGAACATAAATTCACTAAATTATATATATTTGAGTGTTCATCTTGTATTATCTAAATTTATGTACATACCTATAGGTGATTCATCTTTTGCTTCAATTTCAGTTTCAATGTCTTCTTCTTCAATTTCGGTTTCAACGTCTTCGTTGACATTTGAGACGAATCTATTTATGTAAATTTTGAAAAACATCAATTTGTAATTACAATCAATTATATTAAATTTACGATATTTTAAAAAATTGAATTCTATACTTTGAATTCCGTACTTTCTGAATACAGTCCCAATGTGTGTCGTGTGCTCAATCATCATATGTGCATGCATTATCATTATCCTGGATGAACTTCTTCTTGTCGAAAATCTCTATTGACATTATCATCGTTTGTTTCTTGAATATTTGCACGTTCTTGTATCTTTATCCGATAAAGCTCTTTCTTTTGTTCGATTTGGTGAGTATCATCTCGAGTGCGATCATATTTTCTCTTGCGCAAAATTTTGTTTCCCGTGACTTTTATAGTTATCTGTAAAAGATATGTTCAACAAAGACTTCACTTTGAAAAAATGCTCAACATTTATCTTTCAACATATAAATTGTTATTCCAATAAAAACTTGAACAAACATCAATTACCTTATTCAACAAAAACCAAAAATCTGATTTGAAGCTTTGTTTAAGTGCTCTAGAAAACCACCATGTATCGATATCGATCCTCCGATTAAGCATATGGAATAGAGGGAAGAAATAAAGAAATAAAAGAATACGACTGCAATTAGTAATAGAAATGATTTGAAATCCCTATCTCCGAGCTTATATCTGCTTGTCCATTCCATGAATTGTGTTAAATGTGTTCGGCCGAAAGCCTATTTATACAATTTGGCGCGAAATGAAATGATACGACGTGTCTTTTCATTTTTTCCGACCAACGGAATTTGCTTGACAGTATTTCGGCCGAAAGAATGGGTTTTTTGCCGAAAACGTTGGAAACCGTTCAGTTTTGACGGTTGTTGTTAGATTTTTGTCTTTCGACCAAAATATTAGTTTTTCGGCCGAAAAAAAGAATTTGGGACTGAAAACTAAAACCAAAGAATTGCCCCAAGCTTAACTGAACTTCGGAGGTTGCAGACTCCTGCAAATACTGAGAATTTGGTTTCGAAAATGACACCACCATTTCCAAAATTGAATCTACTTTCAATTCTTATAATTTGTTTTCATTTTCTTTATTTTTATCTAATTTTTTTAATTTTTTTTTAAAACACTACATAATACTTTCATCAAACATTATGATTCAGTGAAATCAAATATCGGTATCTCTAAAAATGTATAGTGAAAAAATTTGAAAAAAATATATTCATAATCTTTAAACTGTTCTTTTCAAAAAGGTATATTTAAATGTTAGTTTTAAGTAAAAATTAAGATAGATACAAGGTGTAGAAAAACATGTGTTTAAAATCTGCAATGTTTTCAGCTTAGTCAACTTCAAAAAAATCTAGAAATTATAATATTCATCCATTAGATTCAAAATTATAGTCATAATACAATAGAGTCTCTATAGATTGTTGCAGTATATTTCGTTTCTTAAAAACGTAAGTTTAATAATAGATACATTGTTGTAGAAAAAGTAACTTATTATCATTCCTTTCATGTTTAAGGAACATACTGTTAAACAATTGTCAAATTGACATATCAAATCGTGATAAAAAAAATTTGAAAAATAATCATTGGAAAGCTAACACAATTCTTCACAAGTTTTGTTTTTACTGTAAAGTGAAATTCTAAATAAAAAAAATACTTTTGTATGCCGGAATTTGAAGAACTTGTGAAAATACAGTTTTTGTTTTCTCATAAAACAAGCAAAAGTGTAACCCATCTTCATGATTTCACCCATATAACACTTTTTATGTTAAGCACAATTTTTAATATTATTTAATGTTATTAATTATGGATTTAAAAAGAGTAATAAATAATAATAATTTAATTTTAAAGTCACAATGAAGTAAGACATCAAATTGGCGTTCTTAGTGATTTTATGGTTAATTGATTGTCAAATATGTACTTTGTATTGTTGTAAAGACTACATAATCATATATTATTTCATATAAATTATATATAACACTTTCTATGTTATGTGTAGTTTTTATATAATATTTAATGTTATTAACTATTGATTTAAAAAAAGTAATAAATAATAATCTAATTTCAAGGTTATGGCCAAGCTAGACATCATATCCTCTCTAGATTTGAACATATAACCTCTTAAAAGAAAAATATATACTCAACCATTAATCACACTCAATTTCAATTCTATATATTTATATAATTTATTTTTTTATTATTAGTTAATCTTAATTTTTTTTTTAAAACTACTTAATCTAAATATTTATGACCTCTTAATAATAACATATATTTTTAATCATTAATCCATTCAATTTCAATTCTATATATTTTTATTATTAGTTAATCTTAAAAAATTAAAAAAAAATACTTAATCTAAGTATTTATTATATGATTAGTCCCAACGGAAGACGTGGATGGACTATAGTGATCGATAATTCATTGACGTCATATTAGTTTGTCCTTTGATCACAAATATTTGCATAATATTTATTGTTGGAACTAGAGAACTAAAAACATTGATTTTTATATAATAAAAAATATCATATATGTCATGATCTAATTGGATAAAGATTGGAGGTCTTATTGCCCTTTTGATCATATACGGTCTTTCTATTTCTTATGCATTGCTCGAAGGTGGATTAATGCTAGCATTAGTTTGAATGTTTGTCTTAACATTTTCTGCTAGCTAAATTCATCCTAAGTTTTGTTAATTATAAATATTTTTATGTTTGTTGTACTATTGTTATTATTATTTTTATTATTATTATTAAGTACTTAACGTACGTAAAGAGGCCTTCCACACACATTCTTTCTTAAATGTTTACATAGCGCGAGGCTCTTGGACGGTTCTAACAACCTTAAATGTTTACTTAACAGTCGTGTTACAGTACATTTTCCTCCGATTTTTGGATACAATCTTGTCTGTAGTGAATTTGGGCAGTTAGACATGTTCTTGCAGTTTGCAGGGTTGAGATACTACGCCCTTGTTTGCTTCAAATTTGCAAGGTTGGTTCCCTACATCCGTAGTTAGATCTGTTGTTCTGTATCACAGGATGCAACAACTATCATCCCAAAAAATGTGAGAATGTCGTTGGCGGTAGAACTTGGGATTTTATCTGCTTCATATGCTATGAAAACTATAGTTTCATAGGAAAATTGGACAGTAATGGAATGTATATTTCCGGTAAGTTCAATGTCTCCAACCCTGATACCTTTAACACGACACGACATATCATGCCTTTAAGACATGATATGTACATCAAAGTGTGGCATGAATGTGTGGGAGCATGGTGGACTGATTTACTTCCATTTTTAAAAGTAAGCAGGTTATATAAATGTAATAATATTTAAAGAAGTATTGTAAATGCTACCTTGGTTTTTATGAGGGAACATTTTTTAATCAAGTTTACTTCAACTGAAATTTAGGAAATTACTGATTGAAATTACTGTAATTGCATATTTGAGTTGTTGGGTTTGTATAATCTTGGTGTGAAATAATTTTTTCAAGGTGTATAGTCTTGGTGCCTCATAAATTTAGAAATTTTGCATGGTGTATAATCTTAGTGTTTCAAAACTTTAAAAGTTTTTTAGGTGTTTCAGAAATTATTTCATAAATTCATAAAAATTTTCAAGGTGTATAATATTGGTGTCTCATAAATCTAGAAATTTTTCATGGTGTATAAACTTAGTGTTTAGGTGTATAATCTTGGTGCCTCAAAAATTTAGAAAATTTTCATGGTGTATATTCTTCGTGTTTCAAAAATTTAAAAGTTTCATTTAGACATTATATCAAAACAAAATCAAAATTCCAAAATTCCAAATTTACATTTAAAAACATTAAAAACAATATTGAATAAAATTTAAATAATTGTTTATACTATTCTTTAAGTAAAAAGTGTTATAGCATTATATAAATTACTATAAATATTGGTAAAATTAATTAATTAATTGAATAAAATTTAACAAAAACATTATCACATATTAATAAGGAATACGATATTTAATATTAATATTATAGGATAGATATCATAACTTTACTTTATAGTTTATTTATTAATATTAATATAAAATAGTATATATAAGTATATATCCATTTTAACTATAGAGTCAAGAATGATCAATTTCTAGGTACAAACATTTATTATCACAAACAAAATCAAAGTTCCAAATTTACATTTTAAAACATCAAAAATATTATTGAATAAAATTTAAATAATTGTTTATACTATTCTTTAGTAAAACGTGTTATAGCATTATATAAATTACTATAAATCTTGGTACATTGTTATAATATTCTATTAATTACTAAATTTCATGCTCTCGGTCAGACTTGTGATACATAAGCATGACTATAAATGTGAACCAGCCAACCCGTTCACCCTGTCACATCTCTTTTATTCTACTATATTTTATCTTTCTCGTTACTTAGTCGTTTTTCCAAGTTATGAACACGGGGTCGAATTGCAAATGATGGAAGTGTTGTATGCAAAATGTGTATCACTGAATTGTTGGGTGAAAAATGTATATGTCTGAAGTGTTGGGTGCAAGATGTATATCATAGAAAAGGCAGGACATGAAAAATGACATGAAAAATGAAAAATAAAAATAAATATGAATAATTAATTGAATAAAATTTAACAAAACATTATCACATATTAACAATAAATATGATATTTAATATTAATATTATACGATAGACATCATTAATTTTACTTTATAGTTTATTTATTAATATTAATATAAAATAGTATATACAAGTATATATCCATTTTAACTCTAGAGTCAAGAAAGATCAATTTCTAGGTACAAACCTTTATTATCATAAGCAAAATCAAAATTCCAAAATTCCAAATTTACATTTAAAAACATTAAAAATAATATTGAATACAATTTAAATAATTCTTTTTACTATTCTTTAAGTAAAAAGTGTTATAGCAATATATAAATTACTATAAATCTTGGTACAATGTTATAATATTCTATAAATTACTAAATCTCATATCTATTTTATTCTACTATATTTTTATAAGTGCATTTCATTTCCTTTGGTGCAATAGCTTAATATATATAGTTTTATGTGTATTTATCATCTTATAAAGGTAGGGGTGGAACTTATCAAAAGCATGCCATGTTAAAATAATAGTTTGATTATCTTCAAAAGATACTCATAATTAAACCAGAAAAGAATGGTCCCAATAATATCATCTAATCTATTTTTTTTTATGATTATTTTCAAAATATGGAAAAGAAATGCATACAAGACAAATGGTTAGCCTTCAAAAAGTTCTAAGAATGACACTACTTCATTTGTTTGAGAAGAAGTGAAGACACAAATTTAGTTTTAAAAAATTAGTTATTTCATTTGTTTGACAAGTGGAGACAAAAATTTAATTTCAAAAATTATTCATTAATGTAATTTATTTTATTTGTATATAAGCATGATAATTTATATATCCAAGTTTCTATGGATTTATAAGAATTTTAGAATTAATTTTATTTAAGAAAACCAACTTCATTGTACACACATATCCAAGTCTTTATGGATTTATAAGAATTTTTATAATTACTTTTACTTAAGAAAACCAACTCCATTGTACAAACACCTTATAAATTCATTCAATAATGTCCTCCAACTCCATTATACAAACACCTTATAGATTCATTCAATGATGTCCTCTCCAAGACATTGACAATGGAGATTATTGACCTTAACTAATTTGTAGAACGTCGTGTCACAAGTGATGATGATAGAACCTAATTAATCATGATCAATTTAAAGCATTCCAAAGTTTTTTTTAAATAGTAAACTTGAGTTACTTTAAGTTATAATATAATGCATTTCCACCATAAATGGTTTTCTTAAGCATATATTGACATCAAGCATGCCAAATATACTTTCCTAACACACACAAATTTCCTATATAATACATAGCAAAACTAAAGGATTCATATATTACGATGTTATTACCCCATGGATAAGCCTAGCAAGATTGAAATTCACTAACACAAGGTGAGCCTAAATGAAAGAGCACTTTTTTGAGAAACCTTGGGCACAAAATGACAAAAAAAAAACATTTTTGCACCCCAAACCAACTTGAGGGAGACTATGTAGGAGAAATAGTGAGATGCATGTTCTTAATGAGTGTTTATGGTTAAATTTATGAGAGACATGATTTGAAACTAGGCCTATGGGTTGTGGGCCCACTGTACTTTTTCTATGCCACTTTGATGTTCTTTCAATTTTGTAATATAATTTCAAAGAAACACAAAAAGAAAAATGTGATCCAATAGAGGAAAATAAATTTGAAACAAACAGATGATTAATGTATCAAACAATGCATTAACTCATTCTAAATAAGTTAGTGCACCAACCATTGATCTCAAAATTCGCCTACAATTTACTGATCTGGTTAGTAGGTTATAAGAATTCAAGTCTCCATAATACACTCATGGTAAGATTCTACAATCTTCCATCTTCTTGGTTCAACTCTCTTCACATTGATTTCTATGAATTGTATCCAAGATGGTATCACCAAATAATTGTACCAACAATTAAGTTGTTCTGGGTAAATTAACTTTTAATTTACTTTTAATTAACTCAACAAATTAACTTTTAATTTTTCAGGTATCTTTTTTTAAATTTATTTTATTATTTTGAGGATTCTCAGTTTAACTCTTTATCTTTAAAAAAAACACTTTTTCCAGGAAAAAAATTGCTCAATTATATTAGACATATAATTGTTTTACATCTTCCATCTCATATTCAAATATCCATTACAAATAAACAAACTTTCGGATTCAGAACCCTGCCTACAATGGAAAAAAGTTGCAGTACTAATAGCCTCAAATAAGTTCTAGACACTATTGAATGTCTACAAGCTAGGCATCACCAAAAACATATACTATATCTTTGGTAATACAAAATATAATATAATCTATAATGTCGATCAAAAGACAGTTCCACACAAAAAAGGTCTAATGGATTCTGATCTGTCTCCTAGATCCTTTTGCTCCATTAGACAAGTGATGATAGGATAAAGTGCCCTCTGGATCTTCAAATCCATGCTTTGAGAGTGCGTCTTCTTTAGTATTAAAGTTTTTGAAAATGTGTTGGTAGCTAATAAACTGAAATTTCTTTGAAAGAGATTTTATTCTAGCTTTCTATCCTTCCACTGAGCATACCTGAAGTCTTCCTTTGTTTAAAATCCATTCAATAACTACTTTAGAATCTCCCAACACATGGATGTGAGGAATTAACAAGTGGCTTTCTAGCATGAGTGTGGCTCATGATCCCAACAGTTCCGCTCTTGTATTGGTTCCTCTTCTGCAATTGAAGGTCCATCTTATGACTGTAACATCCAAAGTTTTTATTACACAACCTGCACCACACAAGCTACCATCTCTTTGTGTTGCACCATCAAACCAAGCTAATGCATAATCCTTTTGATGAGTGATCAATATGTCTTTTAGAGGTCTATCCTTTGGTTTCAAAATGGATTTGTTTTGTAATGCCAATGTTTTATAAATCACTGCCTGAATTGAAGGGTTGTACTCTTCAAAAATCGCTTTGTTTCGCTCATGCCAGATGAACCAACTAATATGTGCTGCTATCTGAGTAGGGACAATCTTATCCACATACCAGTTTCTTAAGCATTTCGATAGAGTTTTCCCAAACCAACGACTTTTTAAGTTTAATTCTTTGGTTATTGTTAGCAACATTTCTTGTCCTAGGCACAAGAGTATTCGGGTCTGCAAGTCGCATGAGAAGCGCCCGAGCGCAGCACAAAAAAATCTCGTTTTGGGCCTCCAGGCAAGTAAGTGGGCAGGATTATATTGTCGACGGTCAAGATCCATCCATAGGGGCAGACCAACGATTGGCGGAACATCGTAGTTAGCAAAGTTGCACCGAGGTTAGCGTAATGGATAGCGTCCATATTATGTGCAGGAAAGGATAGCAGCCGTCCATCCACAGGAGACACCTGGCGCGTGATTAGGTTCCTCGCTATTTCTCCCATCACGATTTCAAGGCACAAAGAGAAGCTCCGTCATTTTTCGATGCGCGAGGTGTCGGGAGTGTCCAGGACCCAGGCCCACAATATTGCCAAGTGAGTTCAGGACCGTCAGATCCGAGAAATATGCGTGGCGCTCGATTAAGCCATCTCGACGTTTCGCTCATCGCGACTATGATAAGCAAGGATTAGCCCCTTCCTATTCACAAACGCCGAAAGATCCTTGAGAGTAAACGCAAGGTCGTAGCCCGTGGTCACCTGGGAAATAAAAGAGCTGCGCAAAGGGGGCCAAAGGCGTCGGGTTCAGTCACTGAAAGGTTCATCGCGTTCTCCGGGTGCCTTTTGATCCGACCTCCAGCCTGGTTTGCACTTGAAGTAAATGAAGGTGAGAAAGAATGGTTGAAACCTCTCTTCAACATTAAGTGCAAGGTATGGAGAGTCTGGCCAGTGGTCTGCTCGAGAGGGTCCTGTGTACCAATTTTTCCAAAGAGGCCACGCCCAGTCCTCGACTAGCTAGAGGAGGTCCGCACATGCTAACTTGGCTCTTAATGGCTCAACTACTCCCCTTACAGGAGCCATGCACAGTTAAGATGGCGTCTGACGAGGGATATCTATCCAAATTCGGCTGAAAGGACACCAAGCCTTGGATGGCTGAGCATGCCTCTGTTAGGCGATTTTTTCTGAGTATATAGACTTAGTCTTTGTATTTTGTAATCTATCGATGGTAGAGAGAAGCTCCCGATTGTAAAGTTTTAGCACACACTCTAGTTCTCGGGTTATGTATCGGTATGTAAGATTTCTTGCTTAATGACAGACAGTCCTCTCACCCCATCTAGTTTTCGTCTCATACTGAGAGAGTTCGTGATCGACTGATTCGCGTGAATTATTGCAATTATGTTATGATAAAGGATTTATTGTTGCATTGTTGTATTCTCCGGTTTTCTTCGTTTGAATGTAAGAAGATCTTGCGTTTAGATTTTTTCTCCTACAGTCTGTTAGAAACCTGATGTTTACAATAGACCTTTGCTTTTCTCTTATACAAGTCTTCCCCCTGCTCACCCTTACTACAAATTACTGTCTAAAGTTTATCTAAGACCTTATTTGCCCATGCATGCCTAGCCTAGTTTCAGAGTTAGAACCACATCGTCTTGAGTTAACTTCCATTCGATCACCCCATTAAACAAATCGTGGCATAAACTGATGAGCGTCAGGCTCTACTCCTGCTGCAATCCAGGGGTGACTTCCGTCGCCAACATTTCTGGCGCCGTTGCCGGGGACAAAGTTGAAAATTTTCCTCGGGATTGAATGACATTGAGCCTCTGATTCTGAAGGTGCATCAGGTATCAGAGCCTTTAAAGATTGCTACTATGCACCTGGCGAATCCATTGTGACGACTCCACTGTGACAAACCTACTGTGTTAATTGTGGCTTTCAGAGGTAGACACACGCGGTCTCATCCACAACTTCCTCTAGCTACGCCTGAAGCTGATCCGGAGGTGGTTCTCAGAAAAGGAAAGGCCCCTAAAGTAGAAGCTTCCACCGCCGAACCATGTAATACGCCGTCCCCTTCTGTAGGAACTCCATTTTCTCCTCCTCAGTTTCTTAATAGACCTCCTTCCGATGTTTCTCGTTTCCTGAATTTCGGGAGTGTTCCTGCTGAGTTTTCCCCTCCTGGTCTGGCATTGGAGGGAGAATCCCTTGTCACTCCCCTCTCCTTTGAAGTTGTACTTTGGCGTAGACCCAGGACCGCTGAAGATTTCCCCACTCCTCCTCTTGTTACTATTACCACTCCTTCACAAAGAGGAGCGTCTACTGACTTGAGCTCGTTAGCCTTCTCCTTAAATCCCCTTTTGTTTCCCATCCCTCTCTGAGACTCATTCCCAGTAGCCCCTTCGCGAACTCCTTCTCCTCCAAGTTCTCCTCCACCTAATATTCCTATGGTTGGTGCTAATCCCCCTCTAAATAGAATGGATGTCATAGTCGCTGCCAGATATTCTCCCTTAATCCTACCTCATCCTATGAATCCTCTCCCTACTGGAGATTACTTGAAATACATGCCCAAGTTTACTGGGAAAGGAGACATAACTGCGGAAGAGCACCTCGCTGCTTTCTACAGTTATGCAGACAACTTGAACATTGAAAATGAAGATGTCTGGATGAGAGTTTTCATCCAGAGCCTGGATGGTGAGGTGAGAAAGTGGTATAGAGGATTAGCCCTCGGATCTATTGCTGGGATCGAAGCCCTGGATAGTGCTTTCCTGAGGTAGTGGGGAGATAGGAAGGATTTCATGTATTACATGACAAAGTTTGGGTCTTTGAAGAAGATGGATGGAGAGTCTGTCTCTGACTTCTCCAAAAGATTCAATAAGATGTATACCAAAATCCCTGCCGAAATAAAGCCTTCAGAAGCCTCAGCCAAGATTTCTTATGCTAGTGCATTTGGCCCCGATTTTTGTCTTTTATTGAGAGAAAGAAGAGCCACCTCCTTAGCTCAAATGAAAGATGCGGCCATAGAAGTGGAATCCAATGTATTAGTAGCTGACAGACTGAGGAACAAGTCCGACACAGGCAGAAGAAAGGGAAGGTCGGAAGCCTCGACTTCTGGCCCATTGGTGCCCCACCCTCAAGTGGATGAGTTGACCAAGATGGTGAAGTCTCTGTCTGCAGAGATGGAGAGAATGAAGGTGGAGGGGAGGCAAGCATACAAGGGCCCCCAAAACGCCGAAAACAAAGGAGGTTTCAGGAGGCCCAACAATATTAATTCCCCAACTGTGTATAGGGAGAGGGGAAGAGACAGAGAAGACTAAAATATTCAGGCCCCTTTTCAAAACAATTTTGTGGCCGAAGGGGAAGAAGGGGAAACAGATGAGCTTGATTCTGAAATCCATTTCTTCGGAGACACTCCTCCTTTTCCTCATCTTACTCAATCAGCATATGATGAGTCTCTCATGGACAGTCAGCTAAATGAACTGAGTAAGGGAGACAAGACTAGTGGCAACCAAGGCAAGTATGATCTGAGGTCAAAGAAAAAGACTGTAGAACCTGATGGTCTTGAGCAGTCCACTATAACAGAGAAACCTGCTAATGAAGTAGCAGATAGTCACAGAGGTAAGAATCCCTAACCCCTCTCTCCCATAGTCCAGAGTCATGTTCCCGAAATAAGAGAAATTTTGAAGCTTACATCTTCTTTCAATTTCGAACATGAAATTCAAAAAATTAGAATCCCTGTGCCCCTAACCGAATTGATTAAACATGAAGGGTTCAGGAAACACTTCTCTGAGCTTTTGCAGTCTGAGGTCTCATGCCTTCCCACAGACACCATCAATTTGCAAGATGAAAAGCCAACAGTTATTCTAGGTCCTATGGTAGAAGACATGAATGACTCATCCCCTCCCTTCTACACTTCCTTGAACATACATGACAAGGTATTGCACAACTTCTTGATGGATTCGGGGGCTTCTCATAACCTCATGCCCAAAACAGTCATGGAAGAATTAGGGCTAGAAGTCACCCGAGCCTATCATGACCTCTATTCCTTTGACTCCAGGAAATTTCAATGTCTCGGGGTGATCAAAGACCTGGTCGTGACCTTGTTTCAGCTGCCCATGAAAAGTGTGGTCATGGATATTGTAGTGGCTGATGTCCCCCCCAAGTTCGGTATGTTGTTATCAAGATCTTGGATAAAAAGATTGGGGGGAACTTTGCAGATGGACCTAACCTATGCTACTATCCCAGTGTTTGGGGGAGAACACAGGAGGCTATATAGAGAAGCCCAATTGGCCTATATAATCAGTGATGAAGCCAATCCTACCAACCATCCCATTTTTGCCTTGGACACTGATTTGGGTTCTAGTTTACTGCAACTCACTCATGCTCCCGAGCCTCCTCTTAAACTCCAAGAGAAGAACACCACTCCTCATGAATGTTCTTCCCCCATCTCCTCCATCTGGAAAATGTTTTTTGATGGAGCCTGTTCCAGGGAAGGCGTTGGTGCTGGGGTGTTTTTTGTGTCACCTTCTCAGGAAACCATTTCCCTGTCATACAGGCTAGAATTTGAAACCACCAACAATGTGACAGAGTATGAATCTCTTGTTCTAGGTATGAGGGCTGCAAAAGAAATGAGAATTAAAGAGATAGCAATATTTGGAGATGTTGAGTTGATTATCCAGCAAGTCAGAAGTGCCTACCGTGCTAATAATCCCTAGCTCAGAAATTACAGAAACAAGGTGTGGGACCTGATTGATAGTTTCTTCTTGGCCTTCAACATTTATTTCATTCCGAGGGGGGGAAATACTTCCGCCGATTCTTTAGCTGTCTCAGCTAGTTTGCTCAAATTTCCTCTACCTCCTATGGTCAAATCTGATGTTGAAATAAAATATAGGCCCTCTGTACCGGACAATGGCAAGCATTGGAAGGTATTCGAAGATGATCTGGAAGTTGAAAAATTTCTCTAATCTGTTGATGAATTTTCTGCGTTGCTCTTTGATCAGGATCCTGACACAGAAGGTGACCCTCACCTTGAGGTGTTTTTAAATAAAATTGCTAACCACCAGATTATTCAGCTACCTAGCAATCACATTCTGAGGGGACTAATTCCTTTAGAAAGATTGTTCGATGGGAATGATGTGGCAGTAAAGGGTGGGGTTTCAGATGAAGATGCTGATACATCTGAGTGCAACATTGGCACACTAGAGGAGCCTAAGTTTGTCAAGCTGTCAAGGAGTTTGACCACAGAACAGAGGGACGAATATACTGATTTGCTGAGAGAATTTGTTGATGTGTTTGCATGGACCTACGAAGACCCCAATATGTATGACACATCCTTCATTGAACACAAGATCCCACTGAAGGAAGGGGCTAAGCCATTCAGGCAGAAGCTAAGACAGATAAATCCCATGTTGCTGCTTGTCATGGAGAAAGAAGTGAAGAAGTTGCTAGAGGCCTAAATCATCGTCCCCTTGAGATATTCTGAATGGGTGGCCAATTTGGTTCCGGTTAGGAAGAAAAGTGGAGAAATTAGGATTTGTGTCAATTTCAGAAACCTGAACAAGAGCTCAAGGAAATACAATTATCCCCTACCCAACATGGAACACATATTGCAGAGGGTAACCGACGCATCTAGGATTTCCATGATCGATGGTTTCTCTGGCTATAATCAGATATTGGTCATGCCTGAGGACAGAGAAAAAACGACCTTTACCACTCCTTGGGGCACATTCATGTATGCCAAAATGCCTTTTGGGTTTATGAATGCAGGAGCCACATTTCATCGAGCCATGGACATAGCTTTTATTGAGGAGAAAGATCAGTTTGTGATGATCTATCTGGATGACATCACAGTCTTCTTGAAGTCAGATAAAGAGCACTGCTGTCACCTGAGGAAAGTTTTCTCAAAGTGTCGAAGGTTTGGTATTTCCCTAAACCCCAAGAAATATTTGTTTGATATGAGGGAGGGGAAGCTATTAGGCCATATAGTATCAGCAGAAGGAGTGAGGATTGATCCTATTAGAGTGGAGGCAATTCGAACCCTGACACTTCCCAGATCTAAGAAGGAAGTTCAGGCCTTTCTAGGAAAGATTAATTTTCTGAGGAGATTCGTCTCGAACTTTGCTGAGCTGGTGAAACACATCATAGCCATGCTCAAGAAGGGAAATGAAGTGAAATGGACTGCTGAACCCAGGGATTCCTTTGTCCAAATAAAAAGGGCATTGATTGAGGCGCCTATGCTAATCAGTCCTAACTATTCTAAAGATTTCCTAATCTTCTATTTCACTTCTTTTGATACAGTAGCAGCGGTTTTGTTGCAGAAAAATGAGGAAGGGTGAGAGCAACCCATTTCCTTCTTCAGCAAGGCCTTAAGAGATGTAGAGGTGAGGTATGAAATCATGGAGAAACAGGCTTATGCCTTAGTGAAATATCTCAAGGCTTTCAGAGTCTATGTCTTGCACTCAAAAGTGACCGCATATGTTCCTTCAGCCTCTATGAAGGACATCCTTGTACAACCCGACATTGATGGGAAGAGGAGTAAATGGATAGCCAAGATCCTGGAATTTGACTTGGAAATAAGGCCTACCAGATTGATCAAGGGTCAAGGCTTAGCCAAGTTGTTGGCTGAAGCTAATCACAAAGCTTTGGGGGTGGATTTCGTCAACAAACAATCAGAAAATCAACAGAATCAGTTGTCCGACGTAGGCCCTCAAACAGAGCCCTTGCTGGCTTGATGTCCTTGGTATAAGGATGTCATATATTTTCTGCAGGAGTTGCGGCCCCCAGATAACCTGCAAAGAAACAAAGCAAGAGCTTTGAAGCTCAAGGCAGTCAGGTATTGCCTTATTGATCAAATTTTATACTGGAAAGACCCCCTGGGAGTGCTTTTAAAATGCATGGATCCATAAGAGGCCAATAGGATCATGGTCGAATTTCACAGCGACCTATGTGGAGGGCACCATTCCTGGAAGACCACAGCCCACAAAATTCTCAGAGTTGGGTACTACTGGCCCACCTTGTTCACTGATTTCCATAGAGGAGTTAGAGCCTGTATCCCATGCCAAAGATTTTGGGGAAAGCAACAACTCAAGTCCCTGCCTTTAAAGCTTGTAGTTGTTTCGGGACCTTTCCAACAATGGGGCCTAGATTTTATTGGAGAAATCCACCCTACTTCCAGTGGGCAACACAGATGGATCCTGACTGCCACAGATTTCTTTACTAAGTGGATTGAAGCTATCCCCACTAGGAGTGCTTCCCACAAGGTGATCATTAGGTTCCTGGAAGACCTCATTTTCAGGTTCGGCTGCCCAAGGAAAATTGTTACTGATAACGCAGCCTCTTTCAAGGCTGAGCCGTTAGTCAAGTTCTGTGAACAATTCGGGATGAAACTGATTCACTCCACCCCATACTATCCCCAGGGCAATGGTTTAGCAGAATCCTCCAACAAAAGTATGATAAGGTTTATCAAAAGATTATTGGAGGACAACAAAAGGGCTTGGAAATCGAAGCTGAAATTCGCTCTATGGGCCGATCGCGTGACCACAAAAATATCTATAGGCATATCCCCTTTCCAGTTAGTTTACGGAGCAGAAGATTTCCTCCCATCTCAGCTCGCTATTCCCGTAGAGAAATTATTCCAGGATTTTCAAGAAGAGCCCAATGACATGATCAGAAGGATTCATCAACTAGTAGAAGTCCAGCAGGCCAGAGAGCAGGTAATGATCAGAATTCAGGACCATCAGCAGATGACCAAGCAGGTATTCGATAAGAAGGCCAAAAAGGAGGGGTTCCATATAGGAGACCTGGTGCTGAAATGGGATGCTCCTAAACAAGATAAGGGCAAGCACGACAAATTTGAAGCCCTGTGGATCGGGTCCTTCAAAATCTCCGAGGTTTTCTCAAATAAAACATATCAGCTGCAGGATTTGGAGGGTGAAGAAGTTTTCAACAGCCCAGTAAATGGTCATTTTCTTAAGAAATGTTTTGTCTGAGCCTTCGGTGGCTCCTTTGTTTGTAAATATTGTCCTTTTGACTCTTTGTTTATTTTTGTTTTTCGGCTTAGTAAATGACTCCATAGCCCAACAACAAGGCACTGGAACTGCAAAATGAGTCCTTAGAGCATCACAGGGATGAATCTATCCCCCATGGAGCCTAATGTTAGCAACATTTCTTGTCCTAGGCACAAGAGTATTCGGGTCTGCAAGTCGCATGAGAAGCGCCCAAGCGCAGCACGAAAAAATATCGTTTTGGGCCTCCAGGCAAGTAAGCAGGCAGGATTATATTGTCGATGGTCAGGATCCATCCATAGGAGCAGATCAACGGTTGGCAGAACATCGCAGTTAGTGAAGTTGCGTCGAGGTTAGCATAATGGATAGTATCCATATTATGTGCAGGAAAGGATAGCAGTCGTCCATCCACAGGAGACACCTGGCGCGTGATTAGGTTTCTCGTCGTTTCGCCCATCGCGATTTCAAGGCGCAAAGAGCAGCTCCGTCATTTTTCGATGCGCGAGGTGCCGGGAGTGTCCAGGACCCAGGCCCACAGTATCACCGAGTGAGTTTAGGACCGTCAGATCCGAGAAAGACGTGTGGCGCTCGATTAAGCCATCTCGGCGTTTCGCTCATCGCGACTATGATAAGCAAGGATCAGCCCCTTCTTATTCGCGAACGCCAAAAGCTCCTTGAGAGTAAACGCAAGGTCACAGCCCATGTTCACCTCGGAAATAAAAGAGCTACGCAAAGGGGGCCAAAGGCGTCGGGTTCAGTCGCCGAAAGGTTCATCGCGTTCTCCGGGTGCCTTTTGGTCCGACCTCCAGCCTGGTTTTCGCTTGAAGTAAATGAAGGTGAGAAAGAGTGGTTGAAACCTCTCTTCATGCATTAAGTGCAAGGTATGGAGAGTCTGGCTAGCGGTCTGCTCAAGAGGGTCCCGTGTACCAATTTTTCCAAAGAGGCCACGCCCAGTCCTTGACTAGCCAGAGGAGGTCTGCACACGCTAACTTGGCTCTTAATGTCTCAGCTACTCCCCTTACAGGAGCCATGCGCAGTTAAGATGGCATATGATGAGGGATATCTGTCCGAATTCGGCTGAAAGGACACCAAGCCTTGGATGGTTGAGCATGCCTCTGTTAGGAAAATTTTTCTGAGTATATAGACTCAGTCTTTGTATTTTGTAATCTATCGATGGTAGAGCGAAGCTCCCGATTGTAAATTTTTAGCACACCCTCTAGTTCTCGGGTTATGTATCGGTATGTAAGATTTCTTGCTTAGTGACAGACAATCCTCTCACCCCATCTAGTTTTCGTCTCATACTGAGAGAGTTCGTGATCGACCGATTTGCGTGAATTATTGCAATTATGTTATGATAAAGGATTTATTGTTGCATTGTTGTATTCTCCGATTTTCTTCGTTTGAATGTAAGAAGATCTTGCGTTTAGATGTTTTCTCTTACAGTCTATTAGAAACCTGATGTTTACAACAAACCTTTTCTTTTCTCTTATACAAGTCTTCCCCCTGCTCACCCTTAGTACAACTTATTGTCTGAAGTTTATCTAAGACCTTATTTGCCCATGCATGCCTGGCCTAGTTTCGGAGTTAGAACCACATTGTCTTGAGTTAACTTCCATTCGATCACCCCATTAAACAAATCGTGACATAAACTGATGGGCGTCGGGCTTTGCTCCTGCTGCAATCCATGGGTGACTTCCGTCGCCAACAATTATTATATTCCAAACTGATATGGCAAAAGGAAAAAGTTTAAAGAGGTGAAAGATAGTTTCTGAATCGTGTTTACACAGTGGACAACGCCCTGGTCGTTCCCATCCCCTTTTCTGCAAAGAGTCTCAAGTTAATATTTTTCCTTCCAACGCCAACCATATGAACAATTTAATCTTTAATTGGACTTTCCATTTCCAGATGGATTGTCTTCAATTCTCGACTTTCAACAATCTTTTTGATGAAATTATGCTCTAATAGAAATTTTTAACAGATGGAGATCCAAAATTATCACCTCCTATCCACATTAATTTATCTTCTGTATCATGGATGAGATCTCTAGAGTCATTAAGCGCCTGCCTAAACTGATCCCACTCCTTTGCAAGTTCTCCCTCAAAACCCAAATCATTACTACACAGCTAGTAGGAGGATAATAACTGATCATCTAAAAAATTCCTAGCCTGTGCAAGAGTGATTATGTTTATTTGATTTAAAGCTGACAAAATATTAGTAGAGAGGATAGAGCTATCTCCCATCCCCAGAATCCGGTCCTTTCCCAAGGCTATAAGTTGTCATGTTCCTAGATTCCAAATTAATCCATACATGATTAAGTGAACAACTTTTAACAAACCACTCCATATTCTAGAAACCCTGTTCTGCTGAAAGGTCTAGGATCTAAGCCAATTTATCATCGCATGATGAAGATACTTGTCTAGTACAACCCTGCACCATATGCCTTCTCTCATTAGAACTCTCTAAAGGGTATTCATGGCCAAAGATTTACTAAAATCAAAGATGTTGTGAATTCCCTAGCCCCCCTAAAGCTTTGGAAGACTAATATGCTCCCAATTGCATAGATGCATTTGATGAGAATCACCTTTTCTTTTCCAAAGAAAATTGTACATCAGTTTCCTCAGTGTATTCAAGACAGAACATGGAAGAACTACCAGAGACATCAAGTATATTGATTAGCTTTCTAACACATATTTCAAAAGGGTGAAATGTCCTCCTAAGAATAGCCATCTATAGCAACAATTATTAATCATTTTTTCCATCTTTTTTATGAACCAGCCCCAATCTTCCATAAGGCACTCTTGATTTAAGAAAAAAACCAAGGTATTTGAAACCCATATCCAACTCCAAGAATCTAAAAGGAAAAATAGTTTTATCAAAGCTGTCGTCTTAGCACACACCTTTAATGGTTAGTGTATCTTTTGAATACATTTGGAGAATTAATGGTCGATGAGGATACAAAAGTTCTTAATTAAAAAATAAAATAACTGCCCACAACCCTGAGGTGAAGGGTTTAATGTGTGTATATATACGTGTAAGGTAGTTTTAGCTCTGCACACCATTTTTATTTATGTTTTCGAATTTGCAAAGGCGACATCCTCCACTGCTGCTCATTCCAACATCAATCAGTGGCACGAGGTTTACATAAACCATCGCGGAGTTGATGTGAAGAAAACCTTTGCTAAGAATCTCCACAATCGCCTTCGCGATATTGGCTTGAGGGCCTTTCTGGATGAGGATGAGATGCAACCAGGATACGGATTTCCTCAAATAGAACGTGTTATTGGAACCGCCTCAGCTTATGTGGCGATCTTATCTAGCAGTTATGTCGGATCATATTGGTGCCTAAAAGATCTCTTACTGATGTTGGAGTCACACAGGGCAAAGATGGTTCCTATCATTCCTGTCTTTTACAGTGTCACGCCAGCTCAGGTTCGGTGGACGCGGGGCAAAGATGGAATTTACGCTCAAGCCCTAGAAAGATTGGCAAAGAAGAGAGATCATGACAGGAAGTCGCGATATGACCCCAATACTATTGAAAATTGGAGAAATGCACTTTCTCAGGTTGCAGACATCAGCGGTTTCGAGATGAAGGAATGCGATATAGGGTGAGAACTCAAACCTTCCCTCTTGATATGATAGTATTTTATGTTCGATAAATAGAAATAGAATTTCGTTTCTCACTAGTTCTATTTGTTTTCGTATGAATAACTAGTGAGGATATGGAGCTGGAGGTGCTAGATAAGGTGGTTCAACATCTGTCGGAATTGTTGAAAAAGCCAGACTTGCACGTGGCCGACTATCCAGTCATTTTGTATGAGAAGCGGAAATATTTTGAAGAAACAGTCATGTTGCAGCAACAACAAAACGGGAAACCTCATATCTTGGGGATTGTGGGGGCAGGTGGCCTCGGAAAGACAACGTTAGCAAAACATTTCTTCAATAGGAAGAAATATCCTGCTTTTTATTTGACGTCAGAGATAATGCAACTAAAATCTCTTTAAACTTGTTGCAAACAAAACTTCTTACCAGCTTGACTGGATCGGATAAGTCCATATATTGTGCTGATGAATACTGTGCTGATGAAGGTAAAGAGATGGTCAAAAAGCCTCTCAAATCTTCTAACGCCTTCATAGTCTTAGATGATGTAGACGATATGAATCAGGTGGCTGCACTTGTGCCAGTTCAAACTCGTGATCTCTGTCCAGGGAGCTTAATATTGATTTCATCCGGAGATAGGGATGTTTTCAAAAGCCTAAGAGTTGAAAATTCATCAATTTATGCCTTAGATAGTCTTAACATACCATGGATAGGAGGAAAAAAAATGAAAACAGATCTGCGGAAACAGGAAACGAATTGCAGGACAGAGAAAACGGTTTTAATAGGACAGAACAGAATTGCATAAAAACACACTCACGGATCTCATTATTGAATTGATATATAAAAGGAATTACATGCAAGGAAATGCTTCGTAAACAACGAAGCATCTAACAGCTCACTCAACTCAGCGATGAAAACAAGAAACCAAACAACTGTAAGTTAACTAATCAAAGGAACGATTTTCTCAACTTATTCGTCTAACACACCCCCTTAAGTTGGAGCGCGACAATCATTTAACCTAAAAACACTCAGCTTAGATCTGAGTGATACAAATGTTTCTGTGCCCAAAGGCTTTGTGAAGATATCAGTTTGTTGATCTGCTGATTTACAAAATTTTACAGTGATTACATCTTCATTTACCAATTCTCGAATAAAATGATAACGGATATCAATGTGCTTGCTCTTTTTGTTGAAGACTTGATTCTTGGACAATGTAATTGCAGAACTGTTGT
>ML786338.1:217454-232577 GCA_009831015.1 Picea engelmannii | reverse complement strand
TGAGAGTATCCCACGCTCCTTTGGCTATGCTCTCACCTTCAATTTTCGGAAATATGGACTCATCCACCCCCTGGAAGATAAGCCATAAGGCTTTTGCATTTTTCTTGACCACTTCTGTGTAAGTGCGTCTCGCATCCCGATCCAATGCATCTCGATCTTCAGCTTTCAGTAAGGTAACTCCTTCTTCGACAATCTCTAAGCATTCATGACATCTCAGAAAAAATTTCATCTTGGATACCCAAGTGCTATGATTCGACCCGTTCAAAACAGGTGCTTGCATGAGAGCCTGGTTGCTCATGCTGGCCATTTTCTGCTCAAAAAATTATATACCGGCAGCTCCTTCTTCCTGTGCACGATACTGTGGCCTTAAATTAACAGTAAGTAATAGAATCTACTTGGTATTCTATTATTCAGCGAGGACACACGGAGCAAGGTCACAACTCTCTTAAACCCTGCAGATGATTGTTAAGAGCTTGCTGGAAAAACGAATTGCACAACAAAAAAAAACAGATTTGCAATTCTTACAGAGCTTGCTGAAAAACGTTTTGCAATTCGGCAAGCTAGACATAGGCTGGATCTGCAGCCTGCTCTGATACCATGAAAACAGATCCGCGGAAACAGGAAACGAATTGCAGGATAAAGAAAATGGTTTTAACAGGACAGAACAGAATTGCATAAAAACACACTCACGGATCTCATTATTGAATTCATATATAAAAGGAATTGCATGCAAGGAAATTCTTCGTAAATAATGAAGCGTCTAATAGCTCACTCAACTCATCGATGAAAGCAAGAAACCAAACAACTGTAATTTAACTAATCAAAGGAGCGATTTTCTCAACTTATTCGTCTAACAAAAAATGCCTGTGCGGGGAATTCGGATGGTTCATGGTGAACATAATGATCATAATGTATCTGGTCTTACTGATACTGAAAGTGCTCTCTTGGAAGGCATTTTCAGAAGGTTGCAAATTCTTGATACTGAAAATGCTCTCTTGGAACGCATTTTGAGGAGGGTGGACTTACCAAAGTTCCTGTGGCTCCACTGGAAAAGGTGTCCCCACTCTACCCTGCCTTCCTGGGTTTCACTGAAGAATTTAAAGTTTTTATAAGTGTCCGAGAGCGTGTTAAACAGATTGTGGCAAAGGGAAGGCGAATCAGAGGTAAATAGATATTTGTTGCGTTAACGTTTGTATATTTAGTCGCTATTAATATTGCACCACATTGTCTCGAACGAATTCGAAAGGTTATGTAGATAAGAATCATTATACACATAAATATACTTGTTATTGTCGAAATGCGTGAATATTTCGCTTTTGCAGGAAGCTCGCCGGAATGTTTGGATGAGTTGTGGACAAAAGGATGTGTGAAGCTGAAGAGAATACGGGGTTGGAGCAGGTGACAAAGCTTCGGATCTTAAATGTTAGTGGATGTCTGGAGTTAAAAGAACTGTCAGGTATTGAAACATTGGTATCTTTGTAGGAGTTGTGGGTAAATGGATGTTTACAGCCAAAGAGAATATGGGGTTTGGCGCATGAAAAAAAGCTTTTGCGCCTAGATGTTTGTGAGTGTTCTGAATTAGAAGAGATGCCAAGTATGGAAACATTGGTATATCTGGAGAATTTTTGTGCAAACAGTTGTGTGAAACTGATGAGGATACGGGGGGTGGAGCAGGCCACAAAGCTTCGATTCCTAGCTATTTCTGGGTACTCTGAATTAGAAGAGCTGCCAAGTATGGTATCTCTGGAGGAGTTGTGGGAAAACAGATGTGTGAAGCTGAAGAGCATACGGTGGTTGGAGCAGGAGACAAAGCTTCGACGGCTAGATAATTTCTGGGTGCTATGAGTTAGAAGAGTTCCCAAGTAGAGAAACATCGGTGTCTTTGGAGGAGTTGCAGGCAGATGGATGTACATCGGTATCTTTGGAGGAGTTGCAGGCAGATGGATGTGTAAAGCTAAAGAGCATCACGGGGTTGGAGCAGGCAACAAAGCTTCAAATCTTAGATGTTAGTCGGTGTCCTGAGTTAAAAGAACTACCAAGTATTGAATCATTGGTATCTTTGAAGGAGTTGTGGGCAGATGGATGTGTGACGCTAAAGAGTATAGGGGGTTGGATCCGGCCACAAAGATTCTATGCCTACATGTTTGTGATTGCTCTGAATTAGAAGAGCTGCCAAGTATGGAAGCATTGGTATCTACACAAAGCTTCTACGCCTACATGTTTGTGATTGCTCTGAATTAGAATAGATGCCAAGTATGGAAGCATTGGTATCTCTGGAAGAGTTGTGTGCAAACAGATGTATGAAGCTAAAGAGAATATGGGGGTTGGAGCAGGCGACAAAGTTTCGAATCTTAAAAGTTAGTAGGTGTCCTGAGTTAAAAGAACTAGTGTCCTCAGTTAAAAGAACTACCAAGTATGGAAACATCGGTATATTTGGAGGAGTTATGGATATTGAATGTGTGAAGCTGAAGAGAATCATAGGGTTGGAGAAAACCACAAATCTTCGACTCCTAATTATTTCTGGGTTAGAAAAGATGCCAAGTATGGAAACATGGGTATTTTTGGAGGAATTGAAGTGGGCAGAAGCAAAGGAACACAGAAAAATAATAGAGAAACTGATCTTATTGCTTGATATCAAAATGTTTACATCTGCCTCGTATTTATAGAGGTCTTGGAAGGCTCTAGAGAGTCTCGAGTGGGAAACATCTAAGAGTCGGTAACTATGTTGGTGGATTGTCGATGGAGGAAGATTCTCGAAGTCGGTGGTGGTTGGTAGAAATTAATGCTTCCAACACTCCTCCCTAATTTCTACTACTAATTACATCAATATTTACAATGCCCAATGCTTCTCTCAAATACTCAAATTGGTCTTGTGCTAAATCCTTTGTAAATATGTCTGGAAGTTGCTCCTTTGATCTTCAATGTCTCCTCCTTAACAAATACATGTCTTAGTTAGGTCTTTATTTGAGTCATGTCATCATCTTCAGTTTCGATCTTCATATGGTTGGGCTTCCTTCAATGTGATACTTTATTTTACTATCTTTCCATCATCATAAATCACCTTGGGATTTTATGGCTTACCCCTAACCATTACAATGCTCAGGAGTCATCACACCAAGTGGTTTCTAGTTGACCACAACATTTTCTTACTGGTGGTTTTGGCTAACCATGAACCTTGCATTATGGGGAAATTGATTTACACCGCACACACTCACTTGGGATTTCTTCACTATGAGTTTCATCCTCAAACATTTTTTGCTTCTTCTTTGTGCATGTATAACATTGATTAATGCTCTAACTTTTGCATCTTCCTTTTGCACCTGCAAACAACTGATCATTGATGTCCATATAAAAAGAAATCCATCTACCGAGATACATGGGTACCATCCGATGTACTCTCCAGTTCTCTAGGTATCATTTTCATGTACATGGTTCATCAATACATTAGACTCCTTTAGTCATAACTTGGTCCCAACCAACTCACACTATGATATTACTTAATCTCACATTCCTCCCCTTAATCAAAGATCTAACTTCTCCGATCACCATCAAAATTAGAAACGAGTACACCTACCACCCTCGTACCTACTTAGTGGTTAATTCCATAGCTTGATTTCACATCCATTCTATGCATAAGAGGGATACATGCTACATGATCACACTAATCCATGTAGGCCTGACTCAACAGGGCTTAGTAAACACTTGGGTAATATAGCTTGCCTATGGCTAAGCTTTACAACTTTGGACCAAAAACCTCTAGGGTGTCGGGTACTACCGATCATGCACCCCCTACAACATATATGTATCATTTCATCTAAGGTACAACAAAAATTCCACATGCTTTACTAAATGCCCAACAAATTACAAGCCCATTACATACACCCATTTACACCTCATCATTAAGCATTCAATAACTTCATTTCGAGTCTTCTTTGTTCTTTACCTCTTCCAACGAGAGTTTTTCTTCCTTGTCTTTCACCATCCATTTTTTGTCTTCTACCACCCTTTGTCTTCTGCATCATGAGTCTGTCTTTTATTGTTTTGTATTGCTTCTTGCATCTTGTTTTTCCTTTCAATATACTTTATGGATATGTTTCTTGTTGGAGTTGATCAAGATCCAACAAGACAACCTATGACAATGGATTGACAAACTTAATTGACGCACCACTTGTCATGATTTTACATCACTTAACATTTGATTTGGACTCAACTTTTGACTAGATTAGCAAACAAACTCTCACTTTAACTTTAACTAGCTCTCATTTTGACTCTTCTTGAGATTAATGTAATGAAATAACATTTCAAGAATCCTTTTCACAAAGCTTTTAGACTCATTCACTTGAACTTAACTATGACCTCTTACAACTTAACTCAATTTTCTCTAAGACTAAACCCCACATGACCATTCCAAGCACTTTCAACAATGCATTTCACTTCAGCCACATTACAATTACAAAATGAAGTTCTCACCTTACCAAAACATGGAATACATTTACACCACTTGACTCAACTCCCTTGGGAAGATGAGACCCACATGGCCACATTTAACACAACAACACCTCTTCATATCTCATTAAACAAAAACAAATACTTCACTCGTGCTATTTATCTTTTCCAAGACCCTTGTAATTTCTATTAAAGTGACTTTGATTTCACTATTCTCCATTCTTATCCTCACAAAATCTTCCATGACTAAGCTTTCGTCACATATGGCATTCCATGCATGCAACATTTAAAAAGTAAGATTAACTTGCCTCTTTTAATAAGCGCATACCTTTATGAGGGTGATTTCCACTCTAAAAATCACTTTTCCAATGTTCCATATTAATTAGAATTCTCCAAGATAACAATGCTTACCACAACACTCATGTAGGCTTGAGATTTCGCCCTTGCACAACTCAGTCCCCATATGTTTTACAAAACACAACTTCCATCTTGCAGTTTATATTTGACTACAGGGGATGCTTCCTAAACAATGTTGCAAGGTAGTATCTCATACTACAATATTCAACTTCTTCACAATCTGTTCAAAAGGGGAACAGAAGGACACTGTAACCACTATAGCCTCGCCCCAAGCACTTTCTATCCAATAGAAGCAGATCGACAAGGTTGCAACAAAACACAAAGATTCCTTCTGCACACAAGCATCTCATGTAGCTAGACTAGATATAAAGGTCCAACCCTTCCAGCCACATGTTCATGACAACCTTCAACAAGCTAAGCAACCCAACTTCTCCAACAATGCAAGCAACTCATCAAGATGTAGATTCATCAAACGCTTTTCCCTCTCCCCTGGGAACTCAACGTAGTGGAGACCATTTCTTCCTAAGGAGGGAGGATTGATCCAGGTGGATATCGGTGGCCACCCACCTTTTCCAACTAGCTCAAAATAATTTTATGGTAATTTTGGTAATTTACTATTTTTAGCATTTTTTAACTTCCGGGGCTATTTTGAGGGCCTAAATGAAGGTTTTTAGAGATAGAGATTCTCAATGATATCCTATGGCATAATTGAGCCCACAAAATGAATCTCCTCGATGATACCTTTCCAATGGGCTATCATACGCCTAAAACAGAGATCGTATGAAAAAGTTACGACCCCAAGAAGTTGATGTACTAACTTACCCAAACGGGGCCCACATGACTTTTGGCGCTTCATCTCCTAGGGTTAGGTTTTTGGATGTCTAGGGTTTTTGGCATTCCTATTTATTGTGAAAATGCCTTCAAAGCCTCATTGTAATCATCTTCTTGCGAATGCGAGTAGCCGTCACATCTCTTCTCAGAGATAAGTTATCACCATTTTAGCAAGTCTTTCACTCTGTATTTTTACAGTCTCTGTACATTTCTTTCATTAATAGAAATCGTGTATTACTATATCTTTGTGTTTATGGTTTCATATCTGATATATTTTTGTTATATTATTGGATATCCGCGATATCTCTGTGAATTTCTTTATTATATCTCCGCTCTCATTTTGTGCTGAAAATAATCCAGATCAGTGAAGAAGGAATTTGTTTCATTCATAAGATCAGATTTTGGATTCAATTTTTGTTTTCATCTACCATCTTGTACATTTGTCTGCCCACTTAAGAAAAATGTGAGTAGCGGACAATCCAGAAGCCAATTGCTTGATTGGATACATTGGCACTTTAACATCACTTGATTGAGTATTCATTTCAACAATTTTAGAGCAGATAGGAGTGTGCAAATAATCTTGTTGGTCAAGCAGTTTTCATTTTTCAGCAGTACATTTAGCGTTCAGTTTTCAGTTGAGAGCAGTGTACAAACTTGGGTTTTCAGTGGATATTGGTGACAGGTCAAAGAAGGGTACACACATGTTTTGGAAGCATCCGAATGGATCAGGCACCGGGTCTACGATTTCTTTGCTACCTCACTGGGAGGATAACATCCCCATTGGATCCAATGTTATCGCATGGTAATTTGTATTAATTTTTCCAAAGCATCTGGCCCTTGTGCTATTTTTCCACTCATATTTTAAAACTTTTTAACCAGCTCCATCAAGATCCCATCACCTAAATCCTTCACTCAACTAATCATCCAAAATAGTCATGTCCTCCATGAGTCAAAGTTGGCAAATATTCCAAACCTATATCTAGCTTCAATGCTTATCTAAATTCCTCGGTCCCATCACTTCATTCATTTTAACCCTTACTATCGTATTCCCATTGAAAATTAAAAATATTCATTTTATTAAGCTTAAGCTCCCTTATCCTATCCACAAAGTCAAGTGAGGAGCCTCATATGCCCAAAGTCCTTAGAAAAATGGAAAAAGGTTTATAATTATTAATATAAATATTTTATATTAAAATATTTATATTAATACTTAATCCAATATATAATTCGCGTCAAATCATGGGCATGAATCTCAAACTAAGTGGAAAATTCAAAGGGTGGATGGAGGGCACATATCCATTTCGGGGTTTGAAAGTAAACAGGGGTTAATTTTTTGAAGTCATCCCGAAATCCAAACCATTGTTTTGGTGCTGGAGCATGCGTTCTTACGTGATGCATTTCGGAGGTAAGAGTGGTGTGGATTAAAACCACTCTTCCCAAGTCCTGCAATATTATTGCAACCATTTACTATATGGTTTGGTTTCATAAATGTGCAGCATATGAGGATAGATTTTCCATGAGTTCGTTTCAACACAAATCATGGAGTTTCCAATAAATAAAATTGTTCTCACCATGGAAAATTTTCACAAACATAAAAATTAAATTTTACAGAGTAGAGAAATTAATTTTTATTGCTATGGAAAAGAATTAAATGGGAAAATGCACGGAAGATTTGGATAATTGTTTATCCAAAATTTTTACAGAAGTAAAAGAAGAGGATTCAAAATATTTTACCAAACATTGTTGAAGACATGGTTTTCAAAACCACGGGAAGTAAGCAATAAATGGTTTTTCAAAACCACGGGCATGAATTAAATTATCGAAATGTAATAGTATAGGATAAAAAATATTTGGGAATTATTTTTATTTAAATATATTATTCCCAAATATTTAAGGAGAATATGGATAAATAAAAATAGATTTGAAAAAAGCATACATGGTATTTCAAAGATAATGTGGCAATTAGTTTCTGCAACAGTTGAGGAGCAAAGAAGATTTACAGGACGATTTCCGAGTGAAAAAAGAATGAATTTTTAAAATTCGAAGGAGGTTATTTTCAAGAACGGACCCAAGAACATTAACCTTGTTCATTTTTTACACATGTGTCACGGATTGGGATATTCGAAGGAATCTTGGAGCCCTATTTTTCAGTTTCATGATTTCCTATTCGAGACATGTTTTTGTGACACATATTCCGACCAGCTGGAGATGAATTTCAAGAAACTGAGAGAGGTTTTTTTTCAAAAAGAGCTTATATACAAAACCCATTCTCATATTTTACACATATATTACGGTTTGATAATTACAGGTGGCATTTTGAAGCCTATTGTTTCTCCTAAAAAATAGGAGATCGGTTAAAACGTGTCATGTTCTATTTGTAACTGTTTCTATTTTAGGAAAGGGGTTGGAGTTTGAAATTGTGAGTTGGAAAGGAACTTTAGTGCTATATATTTCATTGTAAAATAGTATAGAGTAGGGGGGGGGGGACTTTCAGCCAAGAAGGCGAAGGGACTGTGTGTAAATTTCTCAGAATGTCCTTATGTATTAATACAGTAGTACAATGCTTTTGACAGCCGAGATTCATCACGGTGTATTCTTTAGTGTGTTTTCCTCCAGTTCACTATCATTTCACTTATGTTATTTCTTCTAAGCATAGTTAAGAGTACATGATTGGAATTCATCCTTGATAGATTCTCCTTTCATATGGTTAATGTAGTTGTTGTGTTTAATGATTACAGGTCCAAAATTCGCTCTTTATTAAGTGATATGTTCATTGTAGTCAGCCGTATGCTATTTCTTCTAAAGTTACAATTGAGAATTCATATGTGTTTGATGCTCTCATTTGTAATGGGATTTTCTCTTTTCTGTCTTTCCATCATCTGAATGCTATTTATTATTGAAGGATATGCTTACTTTTCCTATGTTCCCTTAGGAGTACATTAGTTGTATTAATCTTCATAGTATATCTCAGGATTTGACCCATTGCCCAATGTTTTATTCCTCTTGTTTGTCCTACCAACCCTTTTAAAACCATAAATAAACTTGTCCTATTGCAGAATCTGACCTCTGTGTGTTCATTGCCAAATATTTTTGAGTATTTTCAGTCTTTACATGTCTGAGAGAGCCCTCTCTGGTTGGAAGGGTCAGAATCCAACCTAAAGTTGGTTTGTAGGTTACCTTGGAATTTCTTTGATGCAGCCCAAAGAAATTATCGAGTGCTAATCGAACCTAACCATGAGAATTGAATAATTGAAAAGCATGCCTTGAAATATCTTCGTGGGACCTTTGAGTTATGATGTACAGTTGCATGGATTTACCGTTTAAGATTGGGTAGGGAGTGCAGATGACAGAAGAAGTACTTCTTGGATATGTTTCAGTTTGAGCTTTGCCACAATATCATAGGCTAGTAGGAAACATAAGTATGTCACACTCAGTACTATAGAAGCATATTATATGGAAGCTTGAAATACTCATAAAGAAGCAGTGTGGCTTCGGAAGCAGATTTCTGGATTGTTTGATTAGGTACAAGATTCGACTATGATATATTGTGATAACCTGAGATATGAGAATATTTCAGAGAACCTCTTGACATGTTGAAGTACATTGAAATCGTGTAATACCATGTTCATGATAAAGTCCAGAAGGGAGAAGTAAATCTATTATATATCTCCAGAGATGAGAAGATAGAAAATATTTTGGTAAAGCCTTTGTCCAAGATGAAAAATTTACGTACTTAAGGGATAAGTTGGGACTCGTGGAAATGAATTCCTTATTGGAAAGAGAATTGATTACTCCCCAAGTTAGGAGGGAGCACTGATGTGTTATTGATACATGGGCAGTCATTTTTCAGTTTGGAAAATGGTCCAAGTTGGGAAGTCACTTTCCAATCTGGAAATCGGTCCAAGATTTTTGATGGACAATCATTTTCCAATTCGTAAAATGGTCCAGAACAGACAGACATTTTCATAACAAAAATGGTCCGACAAATTGTTGATGTACCATAGATAGCAATTCCCCTTGTGTCTATTGTGGGCGAATGGTCTAGGACAGTCATTCTCCTTGGCAATCACTCTGAGTAGTGGTCAAGAAGAATGGTCTGCCTCTCTGGGAAGTCATTCTTTCGAAGTTAACAATTGTGAGAAGATTCAAAGAATGGTTTGATGTAGGAGGTTTGTGCAGGATATTCATTTCCATAATAAATGGTCCAAACATTCATTCCCTAAGGAAGACTCATTCTCTCTAGGTTGCACTGTGAATCGTGCTGGAAGAATGGCCCAGTTAGGTTGAATGGTCCACGTTTAGCAATCAGGGACAATTATTCTTCTATGCTTTCGAAGAATAGTCCAGACAACCCATGGTTGATGTTTAACTTTCCAAGGGAATATGCTCTTCTCGATCTCACATATGTGAGTGGAAGAATGGCCTAGATGACTCAGTTTATATCATGGCATTGTTGATGCAGGTTGATATCAGATGATATGATTGTTGTGGAGACTGTATGTCTATGGACAATAGTTGTATGTTACTATGGTGGATGTGATCCACTGGTAGTGACTATGTGTCACTGGTTAGTAGTTGTGTGCTACTAGGAGTGGTTGTGTACCACTATATAGTAGTTGTATACTATTATGAATAGACACAGTTGTGTTCTATTGGATGGAATTGTTTTGATTGCCCTGGAGACTATCTAGTTGGATAGTGATGATGTTTCTCGTGTGCAGATGTTATCTCGCATAATGATCTGCAAGATCTATTCATGCCATGTAACATGGATGTATTTTCTCTTGGTATCATTGCGGTCAATACCTCCCTATCTAGGAGGGAGTTTTGATGTTACGATAGATGTGGGAGGTATTAACCTCCACGTGTAACCTTTGACGAGACTAGAATATTTCGAGAAGCAAGAGAAACCTTAAAACGCTGGATAATAACCCTAGAAGACAAGTCGGCTCAAGATAAATTATAATATTAAGTTATTATCCTCCATAAGAAGAAGTCGACCTAGTTAGGTCACTTGGAGGACTATAAATAGAGGGCGCTAGAGCTCATTTTCACTCACTCACTCTCACGGTTTCATAAGGACAAGTGGTGTGCATGACTAGAGCAGAGTTGCAGCTGTTGCAGTAGTGACTTGGTCTTTGGTTATGGTTTGGACTTTCTGCTTGGTACGCTGGCTTTGGAGAGAGGTACGCTACCTTGGTTGGCTATTGGTTCTAGGATTTTCTTCTGGAATTATTTTGTTTGTCGAGGTTAAAGTGCTAGGGGGTGGCCTTTGTGCCTATGGTTGGGTGACAATATTGATATATTGTCTACGGTGAAACGAGCACATCTTTTTTATTCTAATAGTATCCTCACGTGGCTCCTAACATATTTATTCCCCATAAAAAAATGCTTATTACTTTATGCAACACTATAGGAACCTCTATTTATATGTGGCATATCATATCATTGAGCGTGGGAATATGGAAATCCCAGTGCACCCATCAAACAACCACATGGTGTGGAAAAATCATAATTCTCACACTACTACAGACATAGCAACAATCCACTCTCAACAAAGAATCAATTCTACTCTCATATGTGAATCTATTCCTAAAATATATTAGCATTCTATCTCTTGCATGTTCCTAGGCCCTCTCATGAGGGAGTCAATCGTAGTCCCACTCTAATACCAAGAAAGTAAATAGGAGAGTATGCTTATGTTTCTCTAGTTAGCAGCATCGGGCAGACATTCTCCCATATTGGTCATGCTGATTTGACCAAGGGAAATGACTCATTCACTCATGGAGCTTTGCTAGTGGTGAATGGCCCAAGCATATTGTTTCTCCTGACAAGGAGTGGATAGACACGAGGTGCTCTCACATTACCTACTCCAGGATGGAGTAATCTATATTAATTAAATGTGCATGTGAGGAAATGATCATCAACATAAATAATATATTT
Source organism: Picea engelmannii (assembly GCA_009831015.1). Lineage (NCBI taxonomy): Eukaryota > Viridiplantae > Streptophyta > Pinopsida > Pinales > Pinaceae > Picea > Picea engelmannii. Next base: position 221,000 of record ML786338.1, on the reverse strand, counting down.
ATAATATAATGTATATATAAATAATCAGTAATTAACAATTAATAATAAATCAATTAATGGAAAAGACATGTCCATTAAATGAAAGGGAACTCCTCCCAAGTATATGTATCGAGGCCCCCAATTCTAATATATCAACTCATATAATATTTACTTGCAATAACCTCTCATCAAATTCGCTAAGTCTTGTTGAGATTTTCAGTGTGTAATTATTCTATGATAACAATAGCATTTAAATCATAAGGAAATAATTATCAGATCTGAAAATAGAAAATTTAACGTGTAAAATTCAACATGGTATCAAAGCTAGTAAAGAGCCCATGGTTTTGACCCATGGTATTTTCCAAAAAAACTTCGTAAAAGACTTTGTTATAGATCTGTAAAATATTTTCTATTGAGTAGGTAAAAAAATTTTTTACTAAACCATAAAAGAATTTATGTATCATTTTTGTAATTCCTTAAAGGAAGAGTAAAGAGAAGAGGTTTTCTTAAAGTGAAGTGCACGTTAAGTCAAACATTACTCCATAACTGAAAATAAGTTAACTTAATTTCCATCTACAAGATGGTGTCCAATCTCAGATTAGAACATGGGTCGGATGGTGCTACAAATTTCATATCCTGGAAGACTAGGATACTCTTCATTCTAGATGAAAATAAGATTTAGAATTATGTAAAAGAAGATGTCTCAAAACTAGTAAGTTCTAAAGATAAATCCAAGCACAAGAAGAATGAAGAAAAGACTAAGAGGATTTTGATATATTTCGTAAAATATCACTTGATTCCACACATCATTGAGCTATTACTATTTGAGAGTAAGAACACTAGCATGAAACTAATCATCTTCATTGTATCATGATGACCACTTCAGATTCAGTTTCGACTTATTTTATGAAGGTCTCCCAGTGAAAAGATAAACTTAAGGCCATTGGAGACACCATTGATGATGCATAACTTGTTACAATAACTCTTAATAGATTACCTTCTTCATGGGATTCATTTGTTCAAAGTTTGTGGACGAGAGAAATTTCCCAAGTTTGATCGGTTATGGAATGATTGTGTCCAAGAGGAGGCCAGAGTATTGTCCAAGTATAGTTTGAAGAGACCCCATGATGTAGGAACTCAAGCTCTTGGAGCTCATGCAAGAAAAGGAAAAGGAAAAAGAAATTTTGGAAAGAGAAATACAAGTAGAGGATCAACCCCAGTTCAAGAATAGAAGAAGAAGGATATTTCAAGGACCAAGTGCTTCAATTGTAATACATTTGGTCACTATGCTTCTCATTTTCCTCAGAAGAAAAGGAAGGGAAAGCAACATACATCAATAGTCAATGTTGATGAGGTTCCACCGCAAAAGAAGAGAAAGGAATCTAAGCCTGATGGGATTACATATGAACTTTGGAAAGAGTATTTCTTTTGACCTCAATGATTTCCACAAGGAAGCAGGGATCGGGAGGCAGTTCCAGTATGTATCCACAGATGAAAAAATTGTGGACATTCTCGCCAAGCCTATTTCTAAGAAAAAGTTTATATACTTCATAGACAAGTTTGGCATGATGTAGAATGTCTCCTTCGTTGAGAGGGAGTGTTGATGTTTCTCCAGTTAGAAACATTGGATAGACATTCTCCCAGATTGGTCATGCTGATTTGACCAATGGAAATGATTCAGTCACTCACTTAGCTTTGCTAGTGGTGAATGGCCCAGGTGTAGTCTTTCTCCTCACGAGGAGTGGATAGACTCAAGGTGCGCTCACATTGCCTACTTTAGGATGGAGTGATATATATTAATTATACATGCATGTGAGGAAATGATCATCAACATAAATATAATATACAAATAATATATTTATAATATAATGTATAAGTATAAATAATCAATAATTAATTAATTAAATTAAAATGCAACAATGGAAAATATATGTCCATTAAATCAAAGGGCACTCCACCCAAGTATATATATCGGGGCCCCTAATTATAATATATCATCTCATATGATATTTACTTACAATAACCTCTCATCAAGTTCGCTAATTCTTGTTGTGATTTTCAATGTGTAATTATTCTATGATAACATTAGCATTTAATTCATAAGGAAATAATTATCAGATCTGAAAATAGAAAATCCAATGTGTAAAATTCAAGAGAGTAGACATTATTACTTACACCAAAAATTGTATAAATAAATGAAAATTTGGTTTAAGATAGATGTGTTATCTTAACCACATTGATAACTTATTGAGAGAATATCTCAACCACACACCAATCGAGGAGTCAACTAGTTCGAGAGAATCTCTTAAATCCAACTAGATCTAACAACCTCCTACCTAATAATGATAAAAAAATATCAGAATCACCAATATGATCACACATAAAACAAGTAGGAGTTAATAATTCTAAGCTTGTTGGGAGAATATCTTAGAATTATGGTGAAACCCTTGATTGAAGCATTGATGTAGCGATCCAAACTCAGTGGCCTCCACCTAAGGCAGGAAACTTTCAGAATTATTGTAGAAAACAAAGACATGCCTCTCGTAGAACTGGATGGATCCCACAAGTGGCCTCAAGTACATATTATGGCCGAGCGAAGTCATGCTAGACATCACCGTTGTGGATGTTCATGTCACCGAGTAGCAAGACATCATTATGTAATTTGCCTGAGGCGCTCCCAACCTACTGTGCAGTTTCCAATAATTCTTCATTCAGTTCAATGCATCCTGCTTGAATGGGGCTTGTGTGTTAGAAAAATAGGACCGTGGAGCAATAAAATAAAACAAATGTGGAATCAAAACATAGAAGATACATAATACAGTAGAGACACAGATTTACATGGTTCACCCAGTGTGGGCTACGTCCACCAGAGAAATTGTCAGGTCCTTCCTTTATTATTATCCAACATATGAAGGGATACAACCCACAGAAAACCCGCTGTAACTTCCTCTTCTTTCTCTCATAGTCTCCTATCTCAGAATACAATATTTTCCATCCACCATAGCCACAATACATTTCCCTCATAAAAGAGAGTTGCCTTCTAGGGCAAAAAACCCTAACATAATCTCTATCATTAGATCTGCGACCTTATAATGAACAGTCCAGATTTACAATGAAATTACAATATACATTTACAAGACAATTTTTCCTTCAGGGGCCCGCTTGCCCCCAGACCCCCTAGCCAGGGGGATATCCCCCCTGGACCCCGCAGAGGGGGTACCCCCCCTCTGCACTCACCCGCATGGAAGAGTGTACATACTTTTGGGGTGTAAATACTTCATGGGGTATAAACACAGCTGAAAATAAAAGACCTTTGAATCAGGAAGATAATCAGGCTCCACAACCAACAATCTCCCACTTGGAGACGGATCTCAACAACTCCACTGTTGTTGTATATGTTGGACTCTGAACCTTCTTGGACCTAAAAATTTCTCATATTCATATTCATTCTTGAAGACCAACTGAAACTGAGCAGGAACTCAGTTTCTCCCTGGTTACTCCCTTTGTTAACATGTCTGCAGGATTCTGGCTAGTGTGTATCTTTTCCAACTTCAAATGTCCATCTTC
>ML786338.1:195928-214549 GCA_009831015.1 Picea engelmannii | reverse complement strand
ATGACCAAGCCGTTCCATCTTTCTGGCAATGAGCACAAGATTAGAAGAGCCCTGACCTCATCATCAAAGTCCACTTTTACAAAACTTAGTTGATTAGTAACCATATTAAAATCATTTAAATGATCTGCAACAAACCCACCTTCTGACATCTTCATATTAAAGAATCTCTTCATTAGAAATATCTTATTGGATGCCGAGGGTTTTTCTTACAATTTGGCCAATGCGTCCATCAAACCCTTCGTTGTCTTTTCTTTCAAAATATTGAAAGCCACCGACGCTGTCAGGCTCAGCCATATCGTTCCTAGAGCCTTTGTGTCAAGAATCTCCCATTCTTCGTCCTTCGTAGTCGTCGGCTTCTTTGTTATTCCGCCCAATGGTAGGAATAGATCCTTCTGATATAAATAGTCTTCCATCTGCATCTTCCATAACTGGTAGTTTTGGTCGTTAAATTTCTCGACCCTAAACTTTCCATCTTCCGACATTGCTCCCACTCGAACCAGGAACCCTGTTTTCCTGCGAGTTACCTTTCGCTCTGATACCAGTTGTTATAAAAACAGGACCGTGGAGCAATAAAATAAAACAAATGTGGAATTAAAACATAGAAGATACACAATACAATAGAGACACAGATTTACGTGGTTCACCCAGTGTGGGCTACGTCCACCAGAGAAATTGTCAGGTCCTTCCTTTATTATTATCCAGCATACGAAGGGATACAACCTACAACAAACCCGTTGTAACTTCCTCTTCTTTCTCTCACAGTATCCTATCTCATAATACAATATTCTCCATCCACCATAGCCACAATACATTTCCCTCATAAAAGAGAGTTTCCTTCTAGGGAAAAAAACCCTAACACAATCTCTATCGTTAGATCTGCGACCTTATAATGAACGGTTCAGATTTACAATGAAATTACAATATACATTTACAAGGCAATTTTTCCTTCGGGGGCTTTGCCCCCAGCCGAGGGGATAGCCCCCCCAGACCTTGCAGAGGGGGTACCCCCCCTCTGCACTCCCCCGCGTGGAAGAGTGTATATATTTCTAGGGTGTAAATACTTCATGGGGTATAAACACGACTTAAAATAAAAGACCTTTGAATCAAGAAGATAATCAGGCTCCACAACCAACATTGTGACTAAAATGTATCATAGTCTCCCAGTCTCTTCGACAACTGATGGTACACCTCCAACTAGATCCTCCCCAAAAATCACGTCATCGTCATGGGGCACTAAAGCTTTCACCTACAACTTCATTCCAAAAAAATATCGATGAGGGAACCTTTAACATGCCTTTTCTGGATCTTCTCATTGTGAAACACTTTTCTCCTGCGTTCATTTTCACACTGTCCCACAATGACTTCATCCCGATTTATCTTTAGCCTCCTAGATATCTTAACTTGAATCCAATAATGCCAACAAGCGGATGACTTGGGTTAGGGGAATGATTTGTGTGTGGGAAATTTGAATCTGGGATGAGAGGAATTTCAATTTCTGCATTGTAGCGCTCGAAAAACATAATGCAACAACCAAACTTAAAGATCCAACAATGTTGGATCCTCATGTGGCTCATAACGACTTTATTCCCCATAATAAAACAACACTTATTCCTTTATGAAACACTACATGAACCTCTATTTATATGTGGAATCTCATAGCACTGAGTGTGGGAACATGGAAAGCCCAATGGACCCATCAAACAACCACATGGTGTGGACAAATCATAATTCTCACACTACTACAGACATAGCAACAATCCACTCTCAACAAATAATCAATTCTACTCTCCTATGCGAATCTACTCCTACAATAGATTAACATTCTATCTCTTGCATGTTACTAGGCCCTCTCGTGAGGGAGTCAATCCTAGTCCCACTCTAATACCAAGAAAGGAAATATGAGAGTATGTTTATGTTTCTCCAGTTAGCAACATTGGACAGACATTCTCCCATATTGGTCATGCTGATTTGACCAAGGGAAATGACTCATTCACTCATGGAGCTTTGCTAGTGATGAATGGCCCAGGCGTATTCTTTCTCCCGATGAGAAGTGGATAGACACGAGGTTCTCTCACATTACCTACTCCAGGATGGAGTGATCTATATTAATTAAATGTGCATGTGAGGAAATGATCATCAACATACATATAATATATAAATAATATATTTATAATATAATGTATATATATAAATAATCAATAATTAATAATTAATAACAAATCAATTAATGGAAAATAAGTGTCCATTAAATGAAAGGGCACTCCTCCTAGGTATATATATCGAGGCCCCAAATTATAATATATCACCTCATATAATATTTACTTACAATAACCTCTCATCAAATTCGCTAAGTCTTGTTGTGATTTCCAGTGTGTAATTATTCTATGATAACAGTAGCATTTAAATCATAATGAAATAATTATCATATCTGAAAATAGAAAATTCAACGTGTAAAATTCAACATGGTATCAAATCTAGTAAAAAGGCCATGGTTTTGACCCATGGTATTTTCCAAAACAACTTTGTAAAATAATTTGTTAAATATTTTCTATTGAGTAGGTAAAAAATTGTTTTACTGAACCATAAAAGAATTTATGTATCATTTTCGTAATTCCTTGAAGGAAGAGTAAAGAGAAAAGGTTTTCTTAAAGTGAAGTGCATGTTAAGTCAAACATTACTCCATAATTGAAAATAAGTTAACTTAAATTCCATCTACAAGATGGTGTCCAATCTCAGAGTAGAAGACGGGATGGACGGTGCTACAAATTTCATATTCTGAAAGACTAGGATACTCTTCATTTTGGATGAAAATAAGATTTAGAATTATGTAAAAGAAGATGTCTCAAAAGATAAATCCAAGCACAAGAAGAATGAAGAAAAGACTAAGAGGATTTTGATATATTTTGTAAAATATCACTTGATTCCACACATCACTAAGCTATTACTATTTGAGAGTAAGAACACTAGCATGAAACTAGCGTTGAGGAATCAACTCCGTTGTATCATGATGACCATGTCAAATTCAGTTGCCACTTATTTTATGAAGGTATCCTAGTGAAAAGATCAACTTAAGGCCATCGGAGACACCATTGATGATGCAGAACTTGTTACAATAACTCTTAATGGATTACCTTATTCATGGGATTCATTTGTTCAAAATATTTGTGGACGAGAGCAATTTCCCAAGTTTGATCAATTATGCACTGATTATGGACAAGAGGAGGCCGAAGTATTTTCCAAGTATAGTTTGCATAGACCCCATGATGTAGGAACTCAAGCTCTTGGAGCTCATGCAAGAAAAAGAAAAGGAAAATAAATTTTGGAAAGAGAAATACAAGTAGAGGATCAACTCCAATTCAAGAACAGAAGAAGAAGGATCTTTCAAGGATCAAGTGCTTCAATTGTAATACATTTGATCACTATGCTTCTCGGTTTCCTCAAAAGAAAAGGAAGGGAAAGCATCATGCATCAATAGTCAATGTTGATGAGGATCCATCACAAAATAAGACAAATGAATCTAAGCTTGATGGGATTGCAGATGAACTTCGGAAAGAGGATTTATTTTGACATCAATGATTTATACAAGGAAGCAGGGATCTAGAGGGAGTTCTAGTACATATCCACATATGAGAAAATTGTGGACATTCTCACCAAGCCTCTATCTAAGAAAAAGTTTGTATACTTCAAAGACAAGTTTGGCATGATGTAGAATGTCTCCTTCGTTGAGAGGGAGTGTTGATGTTTCTCCAGTTAGCAACCTTGGACATACATTCTCCCAGATTGGTCATGCTGATTTGACCAAGGGAAATGATTCATTCACTCACAAAGCTTTGCTAGTGGTGAATGGCTCAGGTGTAGTCTTTCTCCTGACGAGGAGTGGATAGACTCGAGGTGTATTCACATTGCCTACTCCAGGATGGAGTAATCTATATTAATTACACGTGCATGTGAGGAAATGATCATCAACATAAATATAATATATAAATAATATATTTATAATATAATGTATAAATAATCAATAATCAATAATTAATTAATTAAATGAAAAGACAATAATGGAAAATACATGTCCATTAAATCAAAGGGCACTCTGTCCAAGTATATGTATGGGGCCCCTCAATTATAATATATCATCTCATATAATATTTACTTACAATAACCTCTCATCTCACTAAGTCTTGTTGTGATTTTTAGTATGTAATTATTTTGTGATAACAATAGCATTTAATTCATAAGAAAATAGTTATCAGATATGAAAATAGAAAATTCAACGTGTGTAAAATTCAACAGAGTAGACATTATTACTTACTCCAAAAATTGTATAAATAAATGAAACTTTGGTTTAAGATAGATGTGTTATCTTAACCACATTGATTACTTGTTGATAGTCAGCCACACACCAATCGAGGAGTCAACTAGTTGGAGAGAATCTCTTAAATCCAACTAGATCTAACAACCTCCTACCTAATCATGATAAAAAAATATGAATCACCAATATGATCACACATAAAACAAGTAGGAGTTAATAATTCTAAGCTTTGTTGAGAGAATATATGAACCACACACCAATCTAGTAGTCAACTAGTTGGAAACAATCTCTTAAATCCAAGTAGATATAACAACCTCCTACCTAATAATGATAAAAAGTAATCACAATGACCAATATGATCACACATAAGACAAGTAGGACTTAATAATTCTAATAGGTTTTACAACTCTTTACTAATTATAACAATCATTCTATTACTTTCCCAATATGCATGACACACTTACACAAAAATATAAATATAAAATGGATGTCTTTATGTTTGAGGAATATCAATGTGCACTCAGCAAACATTTAATATTTAATATTGTATATGTCAGTGGGAGATTCCATGAATAGTTTTTATCCCAATATATACAACATTAAATACTCTAATATTAAGTATATATTATTTATCAAACATTTAATATTGTATATGTCAATAGGAGATTCCATGAATAATTTTTATCCCAATATATACAACATTAAATACTCTAATACTAAGTACATATTATTTATCATATTGAAAGATAAATAAATTACCAAAAAAATCTGACATTTTTATCGTTTAGAGATTGATATATATACACGTTCAATCCGTCACCAACTTGACTTGTTTTGTTTATGATTGGTTAAACAACCACCGGCCTATAAAATAAAATGTTATCTTGGCCTCTCCCGTCAGTGATGTTTCCACGCGTTTTACCTCGAAGGCGTAGTGGCCGACCATCAACCCTGGCGCGCCAAACCCATCAATAGCTCTATTCCGCCGGCACGGCTTTGAGTTTTCAACGGCCTTATTTTCCAGTCAAAACGGCTCCGTCCCCCAGTTTTAAAACGTCAATACATACTTCCCGAAACCGTGTCAGTACATGCTTATCACTGTCACATGATACATCCCCATGGCCGAAACCACCTGTTCAATAAACAAGTGAATAATACCGTGGTCGGAGAAAACCGTGGTCTGTGGAGAATAGAGGCTAAGTCTGGACGGTGCGAAGGGAACAGACGTGAGTTAGAGAATCGTTGGAAGTCTTGTGGGAGACGGACCGCTGGACCAAGAGAGTATTCAATGAAATTCTGGCAAGGCAGGACGTCGCGATGGGTGAATTGAGGTTTTCTCTCAAGTGTGGAGTCTGTGGTTATTCTTAAGGATCAAGGTCGTGAAACAAATTCGTCCGTGGATTTGGGCGCACAAAGGGGCGCACCTCAGTACTTGGTAGTAATCGGCATTGGTGGAAAGTCTACAGTGGATTCGACAAGAGTCAAGGAAGGCGAGCCAAGTGAAGGGTGCACGACTTGGCTAAGACGAAGACGACACAGGCAGAGTTGGCAAGGATGAGAACGGTGCAATGAGATTGTTCGCGAGCTAGGTGGTTGTGTTGAGCAGATTCTGTTGTACTAAGAGCCGCACGCTCTTCTTGTATTCTTGGGGTGTGGCATGGGCCGCGCGTTAGACACACTTGTATGATTCTTTATAATTTGAGAAAAATGAAAGTTGGGTGTTAGGACAAGTTGGTCGCTCACAGAGTATACTTGTCTATTTGTTCTTTGTTATTATGAATGTGAATGAACTAAGCAAACAAGTGTAATTGTTATAAAGGTTTCATAATTCTATTATTGAAACATGAATAACCGTAGTATGGGTGTGCGACAACTCAACAAGGGACAATCGACGAATCATAGCACATCGTAGTGCCACACGACCTGTAGTAACCGACGACTTGGGTGCGCCAAGTCTATTTGGGCGCAGGGTGGTTGCAGGCCCGTGACAGATGGAATCACAGCAGGATTAATAGCAGATTGTTGAAATGATTTTGAAGAGTCAGTGAATCTCTTCACCATCGTCACTTCCGTTTACAGATGGTATCACTTGAAGGGAAGATGGCTTCACCACACGTTGAAGTTAATAGAAGGCAGGTTCTTGAGGTGAAATGGTGAAGATACATTGAAGCAGCAGAACACACCTTAGAGAAACTCAGAGAAATCACCACATGATGGGAGTCATGGGATGAGAGACTGAAGGATCTCTTAGATGAAGAGAGTGATGGAATATCCATCAATACTGAGAGAGGGGGGGGGTGAATCAGTATTGCCTACTTTTTCTTATTAATTCCTTCAATATTAAGGACACGCATTAATTATTCAATTAAGTAATATATGATGAACAACAAACTCTTAAGAACACAAGATTTTATCATGGAACTCAACAGGGAAAATCACCGACACTTTTCTATTGACTGCAAAATTCATTTTCTTACAAGTTACTGTTACACATCAAAATTGCTCACTTCAATGATGACCTATTGTCGTCATTACAAGTGTTGCATTTTGGTCACAAGTGTCGCACACATCATACTATCATCTTGCCTATGTCGTGTCTCAAATGACATTACAAGAACACTTAAAGACACCTTCAAAGACTAGTTTAAGAAGGAGAAATCATCTGATGAAGAGTACAAAGCATTTTCCATGAAGAAAACCACTTAAAAATCAATTTTGAAGGGAAACACTCCCCTACCCACTGTCAGGGAGTGCCAGCGTTCCCTACCCTTCTTTGGGGGAATGTTGCAATGCTCTGTACACCCTTTTGGGGGAGCGCTGGCCTGTTTGAGCAAATTTTGGGTTGTTGAGGAAAATCAGGGAAAAATCCCCTTCATCTCTAGAGTTGGTTTGATTCAAATCTAAGGTCAAGGCTGGATCTTAGGGAGGATCCATAACTAAAGGAGACAGATCCTCAACCTATCCCAAGAATCTATAAGGTGGTTGGGTCTCTCCAAACTTATATAAGGAGGCCTTCTCATGGTGAAAGAGGGGATGGAGGAATTGAGAAATACCTAACTTGTGATCTCATAAGGAAGGGGACATTGAAGGCATCAAACTTATGATCTCATAAGGAAGATATTCAGTGAAGCATAGTCATTCTGTTTGTGGGTCATTTGAGCAAGGGTTTAGACAAAGAGAGCTTGGTGAATCTGTTGCCTACATCTACAGTTGTAAGCACTTTACTTTTTTTTCATTAATATATATGTGCTTGGCTTGTTTCCTTCAAGATTATGTTTATCTACATGAACTTGTCTTTAATAGATAGATCTAGTTACAAACTAATAATAGTATAATAGGAAGCATGTTTTGTCTTTGATTGGATTGCAGGACTTGTTGAGGAGCTTGGGGATCAGAACTCAACTCGAACTGGGTGAGGACAAACATTGAAAAAAGGGTACATCTTCTTCCTCTTCTCTATACATTAGTTTAGCTAGGTTTAAAGGGATGTTAGTGACCAACGTTAGCACCTTTCTGTCTTGGTCTTAGGACTCTAGAGCTCAAGAGGGGATTCACCTATCTGCAGGGGGATTTCCCTGTAACAGAAATTGGCGATTCCACTAGAGAGTGAAGCTTTCAATTTTGGTTTCCTTCCTTGGTCTTGTTTCGACCTTTTCTCACCTTTAGATCTTCTTCATACTGTGTTTCTGATTCTTATATGTGTTGTTGGCTTTTGATTCATCCCATAGACACTAAATTTTTGGATTTTTTTTATTATTAATTTTTGTTTTTCTTGGCAAATTTTTGAGTTCTGAGAGGCCAACGCTCCCCTGCCTCTACTACCAAAGTGCTAGCACTCTCTTCCAGGCTTCCACAAAGTGATGCAACTCTCTGGTGCCCTTAACACTAGAGCGCTAGTGTTTTTCTGGTCAAAACTCTTTTAGGAGTTGATCTCAGAGTCTAATTTTTGTAACTTCTTCTGCTCAGGGTTATCACCATCCCAGTGTGTGTTTATTTTGGCCTCCAAAAGATTGATTTATAAGAATTCATGATGCTTTGTTCGGGTTTGTGACATCTCTTTCTTCTTTACTTTGAGTCACTCTTCTTCTTTGGAGATTTGGAGTCGATTTACTGCTTTCTCCTTTATTTGATTGTACGCAAGTTGTTGTAAGGAATTTAGAGATATATGCACTATTACATTTGATATTTGAGGTCATTTTCCCAAGAAATTCCTGGTTGTTCATCATCCATTAACCTTCTCCTACCTTCACTAGCAATTTCACCAATTTTCATGCATTCTGGGTGAGCTTTTGCATGGTTTTTGGTTCTTTTTCTGAGTTTCTGGGAGGACCAACGCCCCCCTGTAGGTCATACCAGAGCACCATCACTCCCCTACCGTGTCTTAGGGAGCATTGCAACACTCTATGCACCCTTATGGGGGAGCACTAGTCTCTTTTTTTAGAGTTTTTGTCTTCTTTTGCTCAGTATTTTTCAACCTGTTTTGCAGAGCTCTTTACCAAGAGTCTGTGGTTGGTTTGTGAATTTGTTTGGATTTGTTTTTTATGGTTTTTTATGCTTATCACTTCCTCTTGTCTTGATTGGAGCTTGAAACCTTTTTCAGAAATGTGAAATTGCCTTTTTCTAGCTGTTTTTTGTTTGGAAATTTTTGAGTGATTTCTCTTTCTCCCTGTCATTTCTTGGATTATTCTCTACATTTTATTGTGTTCCTTGAATGCTTGATTGGTTGTAGAATCCTTGATTGTATCCTTTCTTGTCAGAACAAGTTTCTCCTTGTTTTCCTTCATACCTCACTGCCTTGTGCATGCTTCGTTTGTAGCCCTTTTGCTTCGTGTCTTTTGCATCTGCATATGACTCTTTCTCCTGATTGAAAGTAGTGGAGCATTGAAGGTTTTGTATTTACTTCCTGTACATATCAGAATCAAAAAAATAACATAGATGCATTCTTGTTTATGGGTAGTGAAACTAGCTTGCATTCGAAGTAGCGAGATTGCATATTTTTTTGGCATTTTTTGGGACATTGTGCATATGAAATGATCATTGTTTTCTCCTTCTCGTAGCATAGCTTTCATCGAAATGAAAAGATTGCATATTCATATCTTTGCATAAATTTTGAGTCGGTTAAAACACCATATTGTCCACGCCGTTTTCCTTTTGAGTAACAACAACCTTAAAAATAAAACGCTAAACTAAAAATTGATTAGACATTTTTATATTTTCTGGTAGCAAACCTACATTAGATTAGTTGTAGGGATTTGTAATAGGTGTGAAAGATAACTTTCCAAAGCTGCAAACAGACATATGATCTTGTGTTAGGGAGTGTTGCAATCCAATTGCTGCATTTTATCCTGGGAAGCCCTTCTCACACAACGGTCAAAGCTGAGGTCGCATCGAGACTAGCAGAGTTACTCACCTTGCTTTGTTGGTCTTGGTGTAGAGATTGCGTGTATTATGGGGGTCGCTTCAATATATACCCACAATGATGAGTGGAAGCCTTTCAAGTTGATTTCAGGCTAGATACCCTGCCCTTGCACGTGGATCGGATTGTCGATTGTTTCCCCAGGCATCATTGTAGTAGTTGGTAACCTTAGTGGCTTATCTCTTTAGGGTCTTTACACAAGGTGACTGTGGAGGGGCAAGTCTTCACGGTACCTGGAATCGACGTTGGCCAAACTCACTCGGGCTCCTTGGAGGGTAAATCCACAATTACTGTGTGGAATCTTGCACCAAGGCATAAGTCTGTTAAGCAGGTTGTCAACGTAACTTTTCCACCCGCGACGTTGGATTTCATCACCAACTAGTGTGCTCATTGTGAGAAGGTTTTGTTTGCTTAATTTATTACTAGATTTTTAGTGTGTGTTCTTTGTTCTCCCTAGCAGAATCTAGGTTGGATCTTTATTTTTATGGCGTTAGTTCCCGGGATGACCAATGAAGGAACCCCTGCTCCATGGGAACCTTTTGTTTTTCCTTCTTAAGGAAACATTGGTCCTCCTCACATCGCTACTTTGAGCCTTTAGGTCTCACAATTGGATTACCGGTATGGTCGTTTTCCACTCAGGTAGTCCCGAATGCAGTTAGTGCTTCATTTGTAAGAACTTCCCCCTAAGAGCATCAACAACATGTTGATCCTTCGCCTTCTTCACCAGTAATATCTTCTTCGCCTTCTTAAATTGCAAGGTCTTCTTCCATTTCATCTTCTTCACCGAGTGAAATATCTAAAGCTAGTAACTCAGTGGATAAGAAGAAGAAGAAATAGAAGAATAAGAAGAAGAAAACTAAACAAGGGTCCAAACTTCCAACCACTGCCAGACATGTTGGAAAGAAACCAATTACTTTTAATCGTGCTGGGAATGTTGATGATGCCAAGATCACCCAAACAACTTGTAAGCCCAATTACCCTTGTAGGCTTTGTAAGGGTATTCATATTCTTAAGGATTTCTCTAGTCTATCCACAGTTATAGAAGCATGGTCTACACAACCTTGCCAACCCATGATCAACATGTTGATGACCTCCCGTCAAGTAGTGAAGATACCGTTGGGAAGAAGAAAAGTAGAGCCAAGTTCCCGTGTATGTTATGCAAATGGAGTCATCTAACTCAACTTTTCCCTTGTATGGACGAAGCCTCGAAATTACTGGAAGACATGACTGTTTCACAACCTCAACTTCCAGTTGCTTATCGTGAGCTTACTCTTAACCCACCTGTAGTTGATGGAATGATTAATCTGGTCCCTTTGTCAGTCAATCCGGTTGATCATGTAGTCAATCTGGTCATGTCCTTAGTTGAACCAGTTTACAAAGTGGTTGATCCAATCACATCCTTGGTCAGTCACTCTCCCGTCAGAGAGTGAAACCCAAGCGGTCGATCTGTTTCCACCTGTCGACCCCATTCTCCCCTTGGAGAATAAAACACAAGTGTTGGATCTGATTCCATCATCGGTCGATCCTACTCTCCCGCTAGAGATTAAACCCGATATTGCCCACGTTTTTCTCATTGATACATAATCTACCATGCCGGGGGGCATTCCACCTTCTCCCTCGAAACCCCCTCCAAGTAATGAGGCCATCCTTTTTTATTGGGGTGCGCTAACTGAACCTCGTCTTGCCTCTCATATTCCTTTCCAGATTATAGTACAAGTTTGTGGTCGGGATGTTCCTTAGATGTTGATATATGAAGGCGCGTTCGTTAGTATTTTTTCCTCTATTGCTTGGCAATCTTTCGGTTGTCCTCAGCTTGCGCCGGTTACAAAAAATTTGTTAACTTTTAACAGAAGAACGATTCAACCTTTAGGGACCCTTCCTCAGTTTCTTGTAACTTTGGGAGAGAAAACTGTCTTTATTGATGTCATGGTAGTCCAAGATCCCTTGGATTTCGCTTTACTCCTTGGGTAGGATTATGTCTATGTCATGAAAGCTATTGTGTCCACTCTTTTTCTTTTGATATCTTTCCCTCATGATGGAAGAATTGTGACTATTGATCAACCTTTATTTATCGGCCCTGACTGGATTACCTCCCTAAATGGTTCTTATGTGCAGACAATATCGCCTCCACCACATGTTAATTATGTGGAATTGTCTCCCATGACTTCAACTCCTGATTATTTAGATCCAGCAGTTGACATGGTGATCTCTTCGATAGGTCTATTAGATCCAGATCTCCCTACCCTTATCAAGGTCATTGACATGGATTCCTTCTAGAGTGCTTCTCTTCCATCTAGTGAAGATCTCTTGGAAGCCATGATCGAAGTTTGTTCCTTGACGTGTATTCCTTCCAGGGCATTATCCTCTTGGAAGCCATGACCAAGAAGAGGTAACGAGCATAGTTTCTCTTCTCCATGGAAAGCTCGTTAAAAAATGAAACAAAGGCCTTGAGCATAGTTTTCCTCTCTGTAGCAAGCTCGTTAAAAAATGAAACAGAAATCTGGGGATTGAACCCGGAGCCTTGAGCATAGTTATTTTACTGTGTTAAGCTCACTAAAAAATGAAACAGTCACCTCTCCCATTCAGTCGAGTTCTTTCGTTAGATCTCGTAGATGTTGAGTCGAGTCTTTCGTTAGGTCTCGTTTTTTAACCTTCATTTCATCCACTTGTATCATTTTTCTCCATCTAGTACAGAAATTGGTGACAACCTCAAAGTCGGTGAATGAATTGAAGCTTGGGAGGGTATGTCTCCAACCTTTGATTATCATTATGGATTTAGGCCACTAGATTTTCAAACTAAGGGCAGAGTACCAACCATCCATGGGTATCTCAAACTTTGAAAATTACGTTGGGAATTTACAAGCATAGTTTAATTTTGTTTCAAGCTTGTGTAAAAATGAAATCAATAATGAGCATGGTCTTAGTTCGTTCTCATGATAAAAAAAACACGAGAACACATCAAGTAACCTTTTATCTCTTTTTTGGACTTGCATGGATAAACGAAAAAGGAACCCCCTGGATTCGTCTTTAAGCTATTTTCAGACTCTCTAAACATGAAAAGATTGTCGAGTGATCTTGCTTCCTTTCCCACTCGTTAAAAGGTTTGAAAGGGCATCTTTTGAGTGATAATTTATCTCTTTTTTGGCCTCACAAAACTAACATTACGAAAAAGGACAACACTGGAGTCGTCTTTAAGTCATTTTCAGACTCTCTAAATATGAAAAACCACCAAGTTTTCCTTCTATGGACTCTTTAAACAATCATACATTTAAGGGCCCATATGGGACCAAACCCTTACTTCTTCTAGTTCGTTAAAAAGGAAGAGGAAATTACTGAAGGTGAGTTATATCGATCATGTGTTACCCTCCTCGAGCTCATTAAATTAAAAAGAGGTACTCGTCTATCTGGATGGGAGAAAATTTTGAAGGAAGCAAGCCAAGAAATTGTTTGAAAACATCACAATTCACTCTTACGGTCTCCCTTGAACACAAAACTTTGTCTTTGCATGCATTTTAAATCCGTTGAACCTCTGCACTGAACCAATCCTCTGATTTTCCTTACTCCTTTGGGTCACCCAACGAAAGTCACAGTATCCACTGCATCATCGTGTTTTGGTCCATGTCATGTTTCTGTTGTTTTGCCTCAATGTTCAAGGGAAGTATCTACCTCAAGAGTCAACCATCACAAATTTCCTGTTTCAATACCCATGCCAGTTACCAATGTTCGCACCTTTTTGTCTTGGTCTTAGGATTCTAGAGCCCAAGAGGGGATTCACATGTCCACAGGGGGATTTCCCTGTAACAGTTACATAGAGGGAAGATATTCTTCCTCTTCGATCAACACCAACTAATTAGGATGCACCCACACCCTTGTTCACTAGAACCAACTAGTAGGAGGCTATGACCCCCTGTTTAGTCAGCTACAACTGACAAGGATGCTTCAACACCCTATTTATCAGCCACAATTGGAAGGAGGCTACGACCCCCTTGTTTATCAACTACCACTGAAACGGTGCTTCGACACCCTATTTACTAGATACAACTAGAAGGAGGCTACAAACCCCTTGTTTATCAGCTACCACTGAAAGGATGCTTCGACGCCCTATTTACTAGCTACAATTGGAAGGAGGCTACAACCCCCTATTTAGTCAGTTATAATTGACAAGGAAGAACCTACTCCCATGCAAGCTCCAACATGCCCTTGCACCACCCAACCACCTTTAATTTCACAATGTAATTCAATCTCTTCTTCTCTTCATTGAATTTGATTCATGCAGCTATTAACACAAGTCCTATCAGCTTTGACCTTTTGACTTCGACTTTTTTTCCCTTGCTCCACCCTTCCTCCCTTTATGCAAGTTATAACACTTATAACTCTTTTATTGTACTTTGTTCAAGGTGTTCAGAAACACACAAAGATACTATCAACTCTTCAATTCTTCTTGGATTTTAATTGTTGCACTTTCTACTTCTCTGTTGCTACCTATGCTTGCATGGTCTTCTGGTTATCTGCAATCAAACTTTATCTCTTTCTCTCTGGTTGTTGTCATTTAATCTTCAATGAATCTTCCGTAGTCCACTAAATGTTTTCTATATCAAATACTCGAATGCATAACTATTGATTTGTCTTCTTTTGTTCTTGATCTTCAATAGGACATTGACAGGCCCATTAGAACTAACAGTTCTTCTTCTAGAACTATGCTTTTGTTTTTATCTTTTTATCTGAACTGCAGACACACCATCTTGAACTCTGCTTCAGTTTTGATATTCTTATCTGAACTACAGAAACACCATCTTGAACTCTTCTTCTCTGTTTAATATATCATCTAATTCGAACTGCAAAGCACACTATTCTCAGCACTCAATCTTGTTTATATAATCTTCAAAGTGGTGTGAGATATAAAACATTGTGTCCCTTTGTTTGGTCCATCGCACCTCTTCGTTTAACTAAATTATAATTATTGTTTTATTGTTTCTATCATGAATGATTTTCATAAATTGATCACATATCGATCAATTTCATTCTTTAAAATCGATCCTGAATCTCTTATATCTTCACAAAGACCGAATTCTGCAAAGGCGCTTCCTTCAAACAATTACATATGATCGAGTGCTATAGAACCATGGGATTACCAACTACAACAACATATTATAATTTCCTTTTAAAACACTTATATCATATGAACAACAACAGTGACCAGATGCTAGGCTAGACGAGTGCTTGAGCACTTATGTGAATCAACAGTCACGATTTTAACCTCCTGAAATGGATGACTGTCATAATTTTGGGATGCCATCCTTCACAAATTTCAGCCTCTATAGTCTTTCAAATCTCCGAAGAATATTTGTCTGAAGTGCATATACGAATTTTACTACTAGATCGGACGTTCGATATTTCATTTTCACGATGAATGGTCCTCGTTCATTTCAGAATTTTGGCGTTCAGAACTTTCAGTATATGCTACGTCCAATATTTCAATCTCCGTATTGACAAATTCTAGGCAATGAGCACTAGCTCCTCTTCCTAGGCCTATCTCACATATGACCTCGGGTTATGATCAGAGGCTCAAATCCTTAGTGTTTTGCAACTTTGCACTTTGCGAATTTTGAACTTAGCTCCTCGCAATTTCTCCGAGTCATGAATCTGTGAATTCGTTTATCTATTTTAGATCAACAGTCATCATATATTCTCTGGATCCAATGGTCTTTATTCATTTCAAATTTCAAAACTTCAGGTAATTCATCTGCGAGTCACTGCGACTCTCCCAAATCCCGATCTCTGAAGTAGATCTTAGCTACGCGATAGCTTCTCCCTTAACCTTCGTTGATGTGACCATGACTATGACCACAGGCCTAACTTTCGAGCGCTTCACGACTTCGCACATTGGATAATCAGCTGCGAGTTGCGTCAATTCTCCCAACTCCCGATCTCTGAATTGATGACAATTCGGGTAATCAAGCTCTTATATCTCGGCCCTTGCTTATTCTGTCTTTTCACTTAAAGTGATCCAACAGTCCAAATCTCCTCCATGCATATGATCTTACGGTGGCTGTCACTCCTCCTCCTAATCTTGCACTTTCTCCCAACTTGGAAGAACTCAAGTGATTTCAAAGGCTTCACCTTTGATCTTCTTCCTGTGAGCCCTGATGTATTGGCATTGCGACGGTGTTTTCTCTCCTGAGATCTTGTCAATGGAATTTGAATTTTTCTCTCCTTAATTCATCGCGCCATCTCTTATGAGATTTTATCAATGGAATTTGAATTTCTCTCTCCTCAATTCATCACGCCATATCTTCTGAACTTTTGATATTCATGCGCTAACCCTCCAGATGCTTTAATCTCTGCATATCGTCCAACTGTTTGACATCAATCATTATATGATAACTGTCATACTATTGATACCAATGGAAATTCATCATACAAACTTATCATCACATCAATGACATCGACTATTGACATCAATGACGATATATTAGTAACACTATGTCCAACAATCTCCCCCTTTTTCATTGATGGCAACTCACCAACTTCATATACAATCTCCCCCTAAGATGTTGCATCTCTCCTCTAAAGTTATTCTCCCCCTTTAACATCAATGGAAAAGGGTTTCACATCCTATTATCTGTCTGTCTATATGCTACTGATCAATATATGAACTTTTTAAACTCCCCCTACAATCATACTCTCCTTCCATAACTAAATCACTCCCCCTGTCAGTCTACTCTCTCTGTCTCTGATAATTCTCCCCCCTTTGTTTCTAAAAAGGGTAGCTCTTTCTATCACGATCTCTCCTCTTTTTATATCTATAAGATGTCATGTATATTATTTTGTACATCATAATGTTGTTTCTGTGGAGCTACTGTCCTACTGAACACAACACAATTGTAGCTCATATTTTCAAACAACCCTTGGATTTGTCCAATGATTCTCATCGATCTCTAGCCATGATACCAAGTGTTTTTATATCATCCACCTTGAAATTTGTACTTTCAACAATATTAAGTAACCTAATATCGTAGCAACCACATGCTTTCTTGGTAGAAGCATATCCAGGAAGGATACCTTCATCAGATCTAGCATTAAAGTTTTGGGGATTTTCATCAAGTCATTTGATGTAACACATACTTCCATGGACCTTGAAGTATTTTTCCGAGGGAGCTCTTCCAAACTAGGTTTCATAAGAAGTTTTATTACCTTTAAACATGAGTTGAACTCTGTTTAATATATATAATGTTTTGCTTATAGCTTCCCTCCAATCTCTAACAGATAATTTTGTTTCTTTGAGCATTCTTTGCATCTTTCTGGACAAAGATCCTTTTTTTTTTTTAGAATGAGTTTCAGTGTACCATTAAAATACGATTGAAAGATCTCTGAGATAATCAACACTCAATTCTTCTTTTCGTTCTAGTGTTGGAGATTCATCATCAACATCATTATTATGTGCACTAGAAGCTTCTTTATCTTTGTCTTGAGAATATTCCTCATTAGAAGTTTCACCTACCAAAATCCTATTATAAACATCATCAATTTCAAGAGAAATACATTCATTATCTTTTTTGTTTGGTACTTCAGATTTTTTTTTCCATATCTTATTTACTCTTATTGTCATATTGTGTGAAGCATTTCTTATTGACTATCCTTTTGAGTTCCAACAATCATGGGACTTGTGGCTATATCCACCACAACTGTAGCATCTCATAGTGTAACAATGTGAAGCAATATGTCCAACAAGATTGCAATTATAACATCTTATATTGTTGTTGAACTTACCAATTTGTTTTCTTCCATGATGCCTACAATCCAAGGATATATGACCATATACATTACAAGAAAAACAATAACCATTGAAAACATTATCATACCTCCTTTGATTCATCCATGAAGGTGTCTCTCTTCTAAACTTACTTTAAGGTGTATGAGTAGCTTCTGGATGTCTTCTTTGATATGATCTGTTGGTTATCAATTCCCTTCTCAGGTTATCTGAATCATTGACCTGGGGTTCATTTCATTCGGGGTTCCAACAAAGCCTCTAAAACTATCGACCCTCTTGGTAAACCAGAAGGCAACACAACACCCGGAAGGCGCTGCGCAATCTCACCCGAGATAGCTTTAAATGGGTGGTTGTAAGACTCAAGTGTTCACAGCCTAGGATAGAGTAGGGGACAATGGTTTCTTGATTAATGCCAGATACCATGAGTTGTAAGGGAAACTACTTATTTCTTGGAGTCACATACGTATATCCCATAGTGTAATTTAAGCAAAGTATAACCAGATTCATAACAATGTATTAACTCATTCATCAAGATCAACCCATAATTGTTGAAAGAAAGAAAAGGCATGCATACATTCAACATATTAAATGAGTATTACCGTGGTTCACCCCCTCCTGGGCTATGTCCACAAAGATTTATCCTTTGGCTCTTTTATTATGGCAGTTCTTCATTCCTGGCACCACGCACTTACAATTCTCCACAAAACTGGGTAATATCTATGTGAGGTGAACTAGATCGCACCAGGATCCATAGCCTGCAGTCTAATCCTCAGATCTACCTTCCCTCGTATCTCCTTTGCTCAAAATCTTACAAAATTGATTCATACAGCTAAAACCATTACATATTGCCGACACTCATGCATAGTTACAGTCTCCAAAAATGAACTTGAAAACCTAACTCTCGACTCTCAACTCTCAACAACAAATATAATATAATTCATCCACATAATAATCAAAACAACAACAACTACTATATGATACTTTCTGTTTATGGATAAATCCGTAAGTGCGGACACAAACCGATCTCCCTAGATCCACCTGGATCTAGAACAAAACATGACAGAATAGGACGCTTTCCTTAAGTTTTAAATATTGAATTTACTAAGAGGCAAGAATAAGTAACAT
>ML786338.1:157994-169431 GCA_009831015.1 Picea engelmannii | reverse complement strand
AAAAAAAAAAAAAAAAAAAAAAAATCGCGTCTCCGTCCACTGAAAAAAACCTTGAAAATGTGCAGATTTTAAAACTTCAATATCTTGACTTCTCGGACTCCATTTCAGACGATTTTTTTTTTCAACTTGGGTGTTTTTCTGAGAGGGACTCAGATATAAAACCCTTTTCTACAATTTTTTCACAGAAATATACTGAAAACTTTGAGAATGTCGCAGCCCTCTTTTTTCTTCTCCGAAAAAAAATCTGTAAAAATAAAAAATATTTGTCCACAATGTCTACCCAAGGAAAGTGCTCTGATACCACTTGTTAAGAACCTGAATAGATATACAAATATAATCACCAAAAATACTGAATACACAATAGATCCATAAGAAAGATAGAGGAAACCACACTTTATTATTACCAAACCCTTGAGGTAGTGAAACACCATACAATGGATCCTATTATGGAAGGGATCCTTTCATGTTCACTTGACTCTTCGAGGGGGCATCCTCCTATTGAGCTACTGCTCCAAATACAATACTTCTCTTCATATCTCATTACATTGCTTGAACCCCTTTATATAGTGCTACCATCACCTAAGAACATTCTAGAGGAGGAATCTTCTAGAAGTAGAACCTTCTAAGAAGTCCTCTTACATTTATTATATCTAATTAACCATTTATTATATCTAACTACCATAGTGGGCCTTATTTAATAATATAGTGGAACTATTCCACCTTACATTGAATGACCTCCACTATTATCACTATGGGCCCTCTGGGTCCCCCCACTACCTCTCTAGCTACCTTACACCCCTTGGAATATGATTGTTGGGCAGCTGCACAATGTCACGCTCTGCAATCTTACTCAGAAAATTACCACCCTCAAGTTTTTCTTCAGAAACAGAGTCTTGGTCAATATGTATCTTTGAAAACTCTTCCACAGTATCCAAGAATCTTTTGATCTCAAGATCATCCTCGAACAACTTCCAATGTTTGACATTGTCAGGTATGGAGGGCCTGTGTTTTACTTCTACATCATATCTGAATTTGGGTGGCAAGGGCACTTTGAAATTACTTGTTGATGTAGCCAAGGAATCTACCACTGTGTTCTTCTCTCTAGGGATGAAAGAAATGTTAAATGATGAAAAGAAACTATCAATTAGGTCCCATACCTCATTTATGTAACTCCTGAGTCAAGGGTGCTTGGCCTGATAAGTGTTTCTGATCTGCTGGACTATCAATTTTTCATCTCCGAATGCTGCTACCTCCTGAATTCCCATTCTCTTTGCATCTCTTAATCCTAGGACAAGAGCTTCATATTCTGCCACATTGTTGGTTGTTTCAAATTCTAGCTTGTATGACAGAGATATAGTTTCTTGAGAAGGTGACACAAAAAATACTCCGACACGAGTGCCTTCCCTGGAAGAGGCTCCATCAAAAAACATTTTCCAGACGGAGGTGATGGGGGAAGAACATTCATGAGAAGTGGTGGGCTTCTTTCTGAGTTTTAGAAGAGGCTCAGGATTATTAGTGAGTTGCAGTAGACTGGAATCTAAATCAATATCAAGGGAAAAGATAGGATGGTTGGTAGGATTGGCTTCATCACTGATTATATAGGCCAGTTGGGCTTCTTTGTATAGTCTCCTATGTTCTCCTCCAAACACTGGAATAGTAGCATAGGTTAGGTCCATTTGCAGAGTTCCCCCTAGTCTTTTTATCCAATATCTTGATAACAACATACCAAACTTGGGGGAGACATCAGCCACTACAACATCCATGACCACACTTTTCATGGGCAATTGAAACAAGGTCATGGCCAGGTCTTTGATGACTCCTAGACATTGGACTTTCCTAGATTCAAAGGAATAGATGTCATGATAGGCTCTGGTGACTTCTATTCCTAATTATTCCATGACAGTTTTGGGCATGAGGTTGTGGGAAGCCCCTGAATCCATCAAACAGTGGTGCAGTACCTTGTCATGTATATTCAAGTATGTGTAGAAGGGAGGGGATGAATCATTCATGTCTTCTACCATAGGACCTAGAATAACTGCAGGCTTTTCATCTTGCAAATTGATGGAGTCTGTGGGAAGGCATGAGGATTCAGACTGTAATAGCTCAGAGAAGCGTTTTTTGAACTCTTCCTGTTTAATCAATTCGGTGAGGGGCACAGGGATTCTAATTTTTTGAATTTCATGCTCAAAGTTGAAAGAAGATGTAAGATTTGGGATTTCCCTCACTTCAGAAACATGACTCTGGACCATTGGAGAGAGGGGTTGGGCCTTCTTACCTTCAGTGTTGTCTACTATTTCATTAGAAGGTATCTCTGTTCTAGTAAGTTTTTCAGGAACATCAGGCACTCCTATTTTTTTCTTGGACCTCAAGTTGTACTTGCTTTGGTTGTTGTTATCTTTGTCTCCCTTGCTAAGTTCATTTAGTTGATTGTCCATGAAAGATTCCTCGTATGTTGATTGAGTGAGATGAGGAAAAGGAGGAATGTCTCCAAAGCAGTGGATTTCAAGATCAAGCCCATCTGTTTCCCCTTCTTCCTCATCGACCACAAAATTATTTTGAAAAGGGGCCTGAATTTTCTGGTCTTCTCTATCTCTTCCCCTCTGGTCTCTTTGCATAGTCGGGGGAGAAATATTGTTTGGCCTCCTGAAACCTCCTTTGTTTTCAGCATTTTTAGGACCTTTGTATGCTTTCCTCCCCTCCACCTTCATTCTCTCCATCTCTGCAAATAGAGACTTCACCATCTTGGTCAGTTCATCCACTTGAGGGTGAGGCACCGAGGGGGTAGAAGTTGAGGCTTCATATCTTCCCTTTCTCCTGTCTGCATCAGTCTTGTTTCTTAGCCTATCAGCTGCTAATACGTTAGATTCCACCTCTATGGCCACATCTTTCATCTGAGCTAGGGAGGTAGCTCTTCTTTATCTCAATAGAAGACAAAATTCAGGGTCGAATGCACTAGCATAAGAAATTTTGGCAGAGGCTTCTGAGGGATTTATCTCAGCAGGAATCTTATTATACATCTTATTGAATCTTTTGGAGAAGTCAGAGATAGACTATCCTTCAATCTTCTTCAAATACCCGAACTCTGTCATGTAATACATGAAATCCTTCTTATCTCCCCACTACCTCAGGAAAGCACCATCTAGAGTTTCAATTCCAACAATAGATCCGGGGGCCAATCC
The DNA here is from genome assembly GCA_009831015.1 of Picea engelmannii. Classification (NCBI taxonomy): domain Eukaryota; kingdom Viridiplantae; phylum Streptophyta; class Pinopsida; order Pinales; family Pinaceae; genus Picea; species Picea engelmannii. The sequence goes on along the minus strand of ML786338.1, from coordinate 166,252 downwards.
CCTAAACCATTTCCTCACCTCACCATCCAGGCTCTGGACGAAGACTCTTATCTAGACATCTTCATTTTCAATGTTCAAGTTGTCTACATAACTGTAGAAAGAAACCAGGTGTTCTTCTGCAGTTATGTCCCCTTCGCCAGTGAACTTGGGCATATACTTCAAGTAATCTCCAATAGGGAGAGGATTCATAGGATGGGGTAGGATTAAGGGAGAATATCTAGCAGTGACTATGGAATCCATTCTATTTAGACGGGGATTAGCACCAGCCATAGGAATAACAGGTGTGGGGGAACCGGGTGGCGATGGGGTTTGAAGTGGAAAGATAGGAGCTGAGCCTACAGAGTGGGAGGGGAACTGTAGCAAATCTAGAGAATAGGCTTGTGGGCTCAAAGGCACAGAAACCTCCCTGATAAAACCCGAGGTAGGAGACTATTCAAATGCGTTGGGTTTGAAACAGGGTACTACCTTGGGAGAGAAAGGGGAGTGACAAGATTTTCTCCTAGTAATTCGAGACCAGGAGGAGAAAATATAGCAGGAACACTCCCAAAATTTAGACTACGAGAAACTCCAACAGAAGGTAATAAAACAGGATGAAATGAAGGGATTGGAGTTTCTACAAAATATTGAAAATCACCAGAAATACCTATTTTAGCAGTAGAAGTATCGCCTTCAGAGGACTTTCCTTTTGTGATAATCTTCTCTGGGTCAGCTTCAGGTGGCGCTAACGGCAACTGAGGAGTAGGCCTTGTGTGTCTGCCTCTAGAAGCCACAGCTGAAACAATGGAGTCTCTTATGGGTTGGAATCAATGGGGTCACCCAGTGGAGTTGCGTCAGTGGAGTTGCCAGGTGCACACTAGAAATCTTGATAGTTCTGATATCTGATGCACCTTCAAAATCAGCTAATCATTGTCGTTCAATCCCGGGGAAAATATTCAACTTCGTCTCCGGCAACGGCGCCAGAAATGTTAGTGTTAGAAGTCACTCCTGGATTGTGGCAGGAGCAGAACCCAACGCCCATCAGTTTATGTCACGAATAAATTTAATGGGTGATCGAATGGGTAGAGACCCAGGAAGGTATCACTCTAACTCAGGGACCAGGCCTGGTATGTAAAGAATAAAGGAGGTCTTGATCTAACTTCCGTCAGTGAATTGATTGTAAAATGAGAAGGTGGAAGACTTGGTGAGATGTGTGAGCAAGACTGCCTCAGGCATTAGGCCTTTCAACAGGTTGAGGAAGAAAATCTCAGAATGCAAGATCCTCTTGGTTCTGAGTTTTGGGGAACTGAAGGGTGACTTGACTGGATCCTCCAATTCCAAATCATTCAGTGTTGAGAAAATACAAGAACTGATTAGAGACAATGCAACTATTACAGTGATCCAACCTACATCATCCTATAACAGCGCAACTCGACTGGATCCTCCAATTCCGAGTTGTTCTAACATAGTGTAAACAAAGAGATGGAAAGAAGCTGACATTCATAAGGCAAGAAGTCTCAAGTGCCAATACATAACTAGAGCAACCAGTGCTTTGCTAAAACTTTAAAATCAGGAGCCTAGCTCAACTATCGATAGATTACAAAATAGCGAACACGCCTACATATACTCAAAACAACAACAACAACGAAAACAAGTCACTGCATTAAAAACATTGCGTGTCACATACCCACTACCTAAATCAGATTTTTTTGATCTTCTTCTGAATCAGAAGCCCTAAACCTCCATGGAGGACCAGCGTAAGCTGGCTCTTTCTCTCTCCCTGATCCCTTGTGGTTGCGGGTCATGATCACAGTCTGAATAAACGTAGTACCTCTTTTATATTTCGAACCTCGGCGCTACAATCATGTCGAGTTGTTTGACTTGGCAACCGCCGAACCTCGACAGGCTAGCGATCGGCCAATGGGGAAGAATCCCTACAGGGTTAGCAAATGGCTAATAGGAACAAATCCCAATAGGGCTAGAGAACAACCAATGAGAAATGGCCCCGTTGCATGGTTAAGTGGAATACAGGTGGCAGAGAGGGAAATGTGACACGGTAGTCGACATGATAGGAGGGGCCCCACTTCACATGCCACACTATTCCGGACCCCCCATTAAAGGCAGAATGGCAAGGGGGGTCCGAAATCCACCTGAGCGTCGTTGATCATGATGAATTAATATCGACCGTTCGAGAGTTGCGTGTCCAATTACAGACCCCCACCCCCAATTAAAGGTAGAATGGCAAGGGGGCTCCGGAATGCATCCTCAGTTGTAGATCTAGGCAGGTGGAATTTGGCCATCCAGATCTTCTCGCTACTTACCCTAATGCGCGTTCACGCCCCAGCATAAAACTGGCATCTCTTCCTCACATCGGACGGTCCTTACGGACCCTGAGATTTCCCGAAGGAATCTTGTCCGTTCATCGAGACATAGCCACCTTCTATCGTCTCGACATTATGGGTCGGGATTTGTCAAGGCAAGAGCCCGAGTTTTTGTCAACGGAACTCCCGAATCCCCAATCCCCAATTTCCCGAAATGAGTAATCTCTTGACACGTGGCCTCCATCAATCGGACGGCTTAGATCTATTCCAGGGTTTCTCGCCCCTATACACTGGAGTCTTAACCCTCGGGTAACTCCTGACAGATCCAACAGCTGTCGGGTTTTTCAGCCGAGATTCGACAGCTCAGACAGATTCCCTACTTGTGGTCTCTCCCATGACTTCCTGAATGTAGAAAGATCCACAGTCCAGATACTCTCATGGACCTTAGGGATCTACGGTCCTAAACTCTTCGCTACCCACAAAGACACAGGAAAACAAAGTGGTAAGGCATTTAACTCCCTACTTTCTCTTACCCATCTAACGGTCATGCGTGACCACAGATTTCCCGATGGGTTCTCATCCGTTGATTAATACCTATCAGGATTAAGGCACTTAACACCCCCATCTTCTTCTTTTGATCTGACAGTCGTGAGTGACCATAGATTTCCCGACGGAATTTCATCCGTCGATTCGATACTCCATCCTTATGTTTCCATCTCGGGTTTTCAAGAGGATAGTTTCTCCTCATGCAGGGTTACTAAGGCCTTACGCCTTCACGTTCACTTTCCCGGTTCTTGATGGGCTTTTCAAGGAGGGTGTCTCTATGGGGAGGTTCACTCAAGGTACTACCTGAAGTATATAAGGGTACCTTTCTCCCATGAATCAGACACGCAGTATGAGTTAGGTCGGTAAGCATCTAAATGACGATTTATGAAACATAAGCCAAACGTAGTCTTTCCATACAAACATGCATCTACTAGTATTGATCAAAACATCCTACAGACATTCTTACAATGAAATCATTCATAGTTTCACAGCTTATGGGCATAATCATTAGAATAAACACATATATATGTATATTTCAAGATGCCAGAGGCAAAACACTTATCATAAATAACACCAGGGGTTCTGCAACTACTGAGAGGGGTGCTCGTTTCCACCCAACCGTAGGCGTAGCGACTCCCAGCGGATTTACCACTAGCCACCCATGAGATGAGACCACGATGCTGTGAGTTTGCGTCTCTGTTTTCCAGTGATCAGGAGTGAAGGTTGCAATCCTTCCTCTCTGCTATCACTCACTCTGTGTATTTCCATAGTTCTCCCCTCGCGTCCGTCCCCCAATCGCTTCTACCCCACGCCTTATCCTCTTGCAAGGTTGTGTGTGGCATGATTTCCCTCATGCTGGTCAGTCATGATGGCTCTACGGATAGGCGGTTCACCTCCCCATCCCTCATTAAGCCATCTACCTACCAACCTGCGAGTCATTTAATTCAGGGTCAGTGAGCCACTTTTGGTTCTCCAGGCCAATGGAGTCCAAATACGGTATTAATTCTCGGTGGAAGTTAATGCCACCTTTCCAGGTGCCTTCCACCGCCATCGTGGTCTCTTTTTCTGCACATCCCCTCTCAGCAGTCCTGCAATAAAATTCATAATGTTATTCACATTTATTGACCCTTTCCTCAAGGTCCATTTACATCACATATTCACATTTATGAGTTTTCCATAGTTCTTGGCCAGTCAAGTTATCTTTACAAACTGTGGGGAAACAGGGTGTTACAATTCCCTCCCCCTTAAAAAGGAACATCGTCCTCGATGTTCTTATCTACTAACATGAATTGCATGTACAAAAGTAAACAAAATCAGATATGCCTGTCTCATGGCATCCTCCATTTCCCATGTAGCCTCATCTAGGCCAAAATGTTTCCACTGCACCTTGACATGTGCAATTGTTATGTTTCGGAGCAGGGTTTCCTTTCTGTCCAGTATGCACTGGGGTTCTGGTAGAAATTCTCCCTCCGGTTCCACCTGGATCACAGACCAGTCAATTATATGATTAGCATCATGTACATATTTCTTCAATAATGAAACATGAAAAACATTATGTGCTTTTACTATGGGAAGAAGTGCTAGCCGATAGGCTATAGGTCCCACTCTATCTAGAACCTCAAAGGGTCCACAATACCGGGGTGCCAACTTGGCACAAGATCCCATTTTGAGGGAACTCCTTCTGGGCTTAATTCATAGATATACATGGTCTCCCATTTTGAACTCTTTTGGAGTTCTCTTTTGGTCAGCATAACTTTTCTGTTGGTCCTGGGCGATCTTCAGATTTTGTTTTATCTGAGTCACTTGTTGTTCCATTTCTTTCAGCATGTCGGGTCCAAAATAAATCCTATTTACAGGATTACTCCAGCTGATTGGAGTATTACATGGCCTACCATAGAGGACTTCAAAGGGACTCATCTTTAAGGATGCTTGGTAGCCGTTGTTGTAGGCGAATTCTACCAATGGTAGGTAGTCTTCCCATTTCATGGGTTGATGCATTACATGCATCCTTAACATATCCTCTAATATTTGATTCACTCTTTCTGTCTATCCGTTGGTTTGAGGGTGATAGGCGGTGCTGAACAACAATTTGGTCTCTAAACCCGCCATCAGTGATTTCCAAAAATTGGAAGTAAATTTTGTGTCTCTGTCAGATATTATCTCTCTCGGCATACCGTGCAGTCGAAATATATCTTTCATGAATATCTGGGCGATATCTATTGCCTTGCAGGTTGATTTGACGAGGATGAAATGAGCAGACTTGCTCATTTTATCCACCACCACCATAATGGCATCATTCTGTTTTGTTGAAGTTGGTAATCCAATGATAAAATCCATGGATATGGTTTCCCATTTCCATTCTAGGATGGGTAAAGGGTGTAATAGTCTTGCTGGGTGTCGATGTTCTACTTTAACCTGTTGGCACTCTATGCATTGGGACAAATATTTGGCTATGTCTTTCTTCAATCCAGGCCAAAAAAATTGTTTCCAGGTGGCAGTGATCATTTTCTGGTATCCTAGGTGACCAGTGTAGGGTCTTTTATGTAGTTCATCCATGTTGAACCTCTTCAAGTCGTCACGATTTGCAATGTACATTCTATCTCTGCATGTGAGAAGACCTCCTTTGGTCATCTGGTAGCCTTCATACTTTACTTCAGAGGGTTCTTTTTGTAGGTACAGGGTCACAGTTTGAATGAAGGGATCTATTTCTTGTGCATTTCTGACTCTGTTCTTGACATCTGTCTCACAGGTACTCACCGATGCCAGGTGAATTGTTTTCATTCTTCTGTTGAGGGCATCAGCCACCCTATTTTCCTTCCCTTTGATGTGTTTGATTTCAAAATCAAATTCGCTAAGGAGGGCCATCCATCTAGCTTGTCTAGCATTGAGCTTTGGTTGGTCAAACAAATATCGCAATCCACAGTGATCCATCATAAGTACAAATTTTCTTCCCAAGAGATAATGCCTCTACATTTTTAAGACATGCACTATGGCAGCTAGTTCTAGATCATGAGTCACATAGTTGACCTCATGTTCATTCAATTTTCGGGATTCATAGCAGATCACCTTTCCTTCCTGCATAAGGACTCCTCCGAGCCCTTCCTTACAGGCATCTATGCACACAAGGAAGTCAGCTTCTAGGTCAGCGATTTTCAACATGGGTGCATGGGTTAGTAGATGTTTCAAGGTTTGAAATCTTTCTTCACATTACTGTGTCCACATGAATTTTGTCCCCTTCTTCTAGAGGGAAGTGATTAGACAACCAATCTTGGAGAATCCTTTTATAAATCTCCTATAGTATCCCGCCAATCCTATAAAGGATCTGATGTCTGAGACATCCTTTGGGGTAGGCCATTCCATGATAGACCTGATCTTGTCAGGATCTCCTGCTACCCCTTCCTCAGACAGAACATGTCCCAAGTAATGTATTTGCTTCTGAAAGAAGCCACATTTGTTGAATTTAGCATAGAGTTGATGCTCTCTTAGCACTTGTAGCACAAGTCTAAGATGCTCTTCATGTTCTTCTCTGTTCTTAGAGTAGATTAAAATGTCATCAATGAAAACTAGTACAAATTTATCTAAAAATTTACTGAGTACACTGTTCATTAAGCACATGAAAGTGGCAGGGGCATTGGTTAACCCAAATGGCACTACCACAAACTCATAGTGACCATACCATGTCCAGAAAGTGGTTTTATGGATGTCTTCATCCTTGATTCGGACTTGATGGTATCCTGACCTCAAGTCAATCTTTGAGAAAATAGACGCACCTCCCAACTAATCGAATAGATCATTGATCCTGGGCAAGGGGTACTTGTTCTTTATGGTTACTTTATTAAGTTGCATGTAATCTATGCACATTCTGAGGGTGCCATCCTTCTTTTTCACAAACAGGACTGGTGCTCCCCATGGGGACACGCTGGTTCGAATATAACCCTTATCCATCATCTATTTCAATTGCAATTTGAGTTCAACTAACTCAGGTGTGCTCATCCGATAGGGTGTCCTAGACACCGGCACCACTCCTGGTGCGAGCTCTATCGAGAAGTCAATGTTTCTTCTCGGAGGTAGACCCAGTACCTCTTCCGGAAACACATCTTTGTATTCTCTCAGGATAGGGTGATCATCAGGGCTTGGTTTATCACCTTCGATTGTTTTCAACACCTGTATTGCATATAGGGGACATCCTTTTCGGCAATACTTTCTCATTTGCAGGGCTGATATTTGCCTCACCAAGACAGGTTTTCGGATCCCTTGAAGGGTTATCCTTTTTCCTTCTGTGCTCACACATTCTAAGGTTTTATGATAACAGTCCAATTTGGCTTTATGGACGGCCAGCCAGTCCATACCAATCAACAGATCGTATGATCCCAGGGGTAATACGTTAAGGGTTGCTTGGGTGGGGAATTCACCCAACATTAATTGGCAGGTTGGTATGACCTCTACTACCTTTCTTTTGGTGCCAATGGCTAACTATACCAACCATGGCTTGGTTTGTTTTCGTGGCTATAGCTTACACTTATCAATAGCTTTAGGGACTATATAACTCAAATTTGAACCAGGGTCAATCAAAACAGACACCAGATGGTTGAAAATCATACCTTCTATTTCCACTACTGAAGCTTGGTGGTTAGCTTGGTTATTATCCAAAGTTGCATAAATCTACGGCACACTCCTTGCCACATCATTGACTGTGGTAGCTTCTTGAATGTTATAAACTTTCTGACTGTTCTGTTGTCGGTGTGGACAGTCTCTCAGGAGATTCTCTTCTCTGCAACCCCAACATTTCAGAGGTTCTCTCTTTGGGTTATTAGTCTTTACTGGTATAGGTCCAGAAGTTTTATTTTCGTCTGATGATGGAGAGTTCTGTTGGAGTAAACTCTGGGCTGGATAGTTCATTCTGGGGTTTTTCTTGTAGTTTTTAAATCCTGCGGATTTGATCCCCTTTTTCTGAAATCTCATACCACTCTTATGTTTCCAATTTTCACGAGACTCTGTCCGATGTCCATATTGTTCATGACAATATGTTGCTTTTTGAATAGTGTCTTCTAAGGTCTTTGGCTCGTCGAATTCGATTCGGTTCCGGTATTCCTTGGGTAGCCCACTAATGAAGCGTTGCACCTTCGTCTTCTCTACTTTGATGTAGGGCACATATCTCAATAAGTCAAGAAATTTGCTGACATATGCCTCTATAGTGAGTTGCCCCAGTTTGAGTTCATAAAACTCTTTAGCCTTCTCGTTGAAATATTTTTCCGAAAAATACTTCTTCCGGAAGTACTTCTCAAACCATTTCCAAGACAGGTCCTCCTCGCGGACCCCTTTCATGTTCTTAAGATCTTCCCACCAGATGGAAGCTTTTCCATTCAGATTGAAAGTGGCCACTCGGGCCTTCAAATTTTCTGAAAAATCATGGAC
>ML786338.1:127315-157815 GCA_009831015.1 Picea engelmannii | reverse complement strand
CCAAGTAGCCAGGCCTCGGCTTCCTCTCCCTTCTTTATCTCACCGTCGAAGGAGGGAGGTTTGGCCTTTCTGAATTCCTCAAATTTATGACTCTTGGAAGTCTTTTGCTTCTTTTGTTTTCTTCGAGAATAGGAACTGGTCCTACTGCTGGAAGAGCCTTCTGAATCGCCAGCTTCCTTATCAATGGAATCATCTGGCACTGGTCCTTTACCTCTGGGGTGGACCTTTCTTGAGGTGCTCCTCTCAGTATGGCCACTGACACGACCTTGTTTCTACATTTCGGGTTCATGCTGCATTTTTCCTTGTAGGTCAGATAAGCTCTACAGTAAAACTGCATTGATTTCAGTTTTCTTTTCTTTCTCTTTCATCATCCTTTCATTGTCATCCTTGCAGCTTTTCAATTTAACCATGAGACTCCTCACAGTCTCAGCTAGATCTGGAGGGGTTCCTATTGCCCTTATTTCGTCAGACTCTTCGTCTCTATTGTGGGAGCCTTCTCCCACCTCTTGGTGAGTCACCATACTCTGCATCTGTAGATTCCTGCAGCTGATCGTCCGCTTGGGTAAAAAGACAAACACTAGTTATTAGTCACGAGTTAGATATATTTTTATAATCTGTGCATAATTTATAACTCTTTCACATGCATACATAGTCAGGTTTTTCATTTGGGTCTTAATCCTTATCTATCAGCCATCTTAATTGCAAGAGACTCTACCTTCTTTAGTAGGTAGCCATCGTAACACTAAAACAGGACCACGAAGTTCATGCCCCAGGTTACAGTTTCATCCTGCAATCCTTCTTCTTAAGGAGAAAACGCAGATGACAATGTCTCCTTACATGGCTCGTGCCTAAGCCCAAGCAGGCCAAGTGTTGTAACCATGCTCTGATACCACTTTGTCACATACCCACTACCTAAATCGGATTTTTCTGGTCTTCTACCAAATCAGAAGCCCTAAACCTCCATGGAGGACCAACGTAAGCTGGCTCTTTCTCTCTCCCCGCTCTCATGTGGTCGTGGGTCATGATCACAGTCTGAATAAACGCAGTACCTCTTTTATATTTCGTGCCTCGGCACTACAGTGATGTCGAGTTGTTTGACTTGGCAACTGCCGAACCCCGAGAGGCTAGTGATCGGCCAATGGGGACGAATCCCTACAAGGTTAGAAAATGGCTAATAGGAACAAATCCCAACAGGGCCAGAGAATAGCCAATGAGAAATGGCCCCGTTGCGCGGTTAAGTGGAATACAGGTGGCAGAGAGGGAAACGCAACACGGTAGTCGACATGACAGGAGGGGCCCCACTTCACACGCCACACTATTCTGGACCCCCCCCCCCCATTAAAGGCAGAATGGAAAGGGGGGTCCAGAATCCACCTGAGCGTCGTTGATCATGATGAATTAATCTCGACCGTTCGAGAGTTGTGTGTCCAATTCCGGACCCCCCCCTCCCCCATTAAAGGTAGAATGGCAATGGGGCTCCGTAATGCATCCTCAGTCGTAGATCTGGGCGGGTGGACTCTGGCCATCCAGATATGCTCGCTACTTACCCTAATGCGTGTTCGTGCCCCAGCGTAAAACTAACATCTCTTCCTCACATCGGACGGTCGTTACGGACCCTGAAATTTCCCGAAGGAATCTTGTCCATTCATCGGGACTTAGCCACCTGCTATCGTCTCGACATTATGGGTCAGGATTTGTCAAGGCAAGAGCCCGAGGTTTTGTCAGCGGAACTCCCGAATCCCCGATCCCCGATTTCCCAAAACGGGTAATCTCTCAACACGTCACCTCCTTAAATCGGACAGTCCACAACTACTCCGGGGTTTCCACCATGGAAAGTCCCGATCCCTTGTCACCAGGACTCCCGGTCTCGCGACTCCTGATTTCCCGAAATGGGAGATCTCATGACGCGTGGCCTCTGTCAATCAGACGGCTCAAATCTATCATGGGTTTTCCACAATGGAAAGACTCGATCTCTTGTCAACAAGAATCCCGATTCCGTGATTCTCGATTTCCCGAAATGGGTAATCTCTTGACACGTGGCCTCCGTCAATCGGACAGCTTAGATCTATTCTGGGGTTTCTTACCCCTATACACTGGAGTCTTAACCCTCGGGTAACTCCTGATAGATCCAATGACTGTCGGGTTTTTCAGCCGAGATTCGACGGCTCAGACAGATTCCCTACTTGTGGGCTCTCCCACGACTTCATGAATGTAGAAAGATCCACGGTCTGGGTACTCTCATGGACCTTGGGGATCTATGGTCCTAAACTCTTCTCTACCCACGAAGACATAGGAAAACAAAGTCGTAAGGCATTTAACGCCCTACTTTCTCTTACCCATCTAACGGTCATGCATGACCACAAATTTCCTGATGGGTTCTCGTCCATCGATTAATACCTATCAGGATTAAGGCACTTAACACCCCCATATTCTTCTTTCGATCTGACGGTCGTGAGTGACCACAGATTTCCAGACGGAATTTCATCCGTCGATTCGATACTCCATCCTTATGTTGCCATCTCGGGTTTTCAAGAGGATAGTTTCTCCTCATGCAGGGTTACTAAGGCCTTACGCCTTCACATTCACTTTCCCGGTTCTTGATGGGCTTTTCAAGGAGGGTGTCTCTATGGGGAGGTTCACTCAGGGTACTACCTAAAGTATATAAGGGTACCTTTCTCCCACGAATCAGACACGAGGTCTGAGTTAGGTCGGTAAGCATCTAAATGGTGATTTATGAAACATAATCCAGACATAGTCTTTCCATACAAACATGCATCTACTAGTATTGATCAAAACATCCTACAGACATTCTTACAATGAAATCATTCACAGTTTCACAGATTATGGGCATAATCATCAGAATAAACATATATATATATGTATATTTCAAGATGCCAGAGGCAAAACACTTATCAAAAATAACACCAGGGGTTATGCAACTGTTGAGAGGGGTGCTCATTTCCACCCAAACGTAGGCGTAGAGACTCCCAACGGATTTACCACTAGCCACCCCCGAGCTGAGACCACGATGCTGTGAGACTACGTCTCTATTTGCCAGTGATCAGGAGCGAAGGTTGCAATCCTTCCTCTCTGCTATCACTCACTCTGTGTATTGTCAGAGTTCTCCCCTCGCGTCTGTCCCCTAATTGCTTCTACCCCACGCCTTATCCTCTTGTGAGGTTGTGTGTGGCACGATTTCCCTTGCGTTGGTCAGTCATGATGGATCTACGGATAGGCGGTTCACCTCCCCATCCCTCATTAAGCCATCTACCTACCAGCCTGCGAGTCATTTAATTCAGGGCCAGCAAGCCGCTGTTGGTTCTCCGGGCCAGTGGAGTCCAAATATGGTATTAATTCTCGGTGGAAGTTAACGCCACCTTTCCAGGTTCCTTCCACCGCCATTGTGGTCTCTTTTTCTGCACATCCCCTCTCAGCAGTCCTGCAATAAAATTCATAATGTTATTCACATTTATTGACCCTTTTCCTCAAGGTCCATTTACATCCCATATTCACATTTATGAGTTTTCCATAGTTCTTGGCCAGTCTAGTTATCTTTACAAACTGGGGGAAACAGGGTGTTACATTGCGTCTACATGTCTTCTGGCAGTCTACGCATGTAGACTCTGGACGATCATGCACTTATGATAGATGCAATCTGACTCCTGACTATCCTATAGATGAATCAACATGCTTTTAATCCTTTGCCGAACTTCCCATTTATGGCGGAGACGATGTCTAACCACCTTCAACAATATTCAATAACTACCTTCTTGGGATCCTTCAATAACTGCCTTCTTGGGATCAGGAACAATCCGGGTCAACTCTTCCCTCTGGGAAGTGGAGGTATTCTCATGGTGCCACCTGGATTAGCTGAATGGGCTAATGGATAGGTCATGGAGGATCTGGCATGCTTGGCGTGGAAAGGGGAAAGGGAGTGATCATGAAAACAACCAGGGTGAGACACATGGCAAGAAGAAGGGGCGAAGGTGACGGGATAAAATGGTAATGGGGAACACATTATTTATGGGAGGCTGACGTGGAAGGGAGCGGGATAGATTTCGGAGGGTGAGGAGGGGCCAAATGAAAACGATCCCCATCACGCAGTCAAGTGGAGAAAAAATGGCGGGAAGAAAATGACAAAGAAGGCGACACGACAGGAAGGGGGCCCCACATCAATACCGCACCATTCCAGACCTTCCCCCCCCCTTATTAAAGGCATAATGGCAGATGGGGTCCGGAATTGCTTGAGCGTCGTCGATCTAGGTGCCTCAATCTCGACCGTTTCAGAAATGCGCACCCGATTCTGGACCCCCCCCCCCCATTAAAGGTAGAATGGCGAGGGGGCTCCAGAATGAAACCTCAGCCGCAGATCTAGGCGGGCATATCTCGGTCATCCAAAACTGCCTGCTCATTAAAATGACACGCCCACCCTCTAAACTTTGGAAAAATGGGTTTTCTGAATCTCTTTCTATGCCTAAGGGGATGCTTCTTTCAGGAGAGCACCCCCTACATGATTATGTGTTAACACGAATAATGGGCCAAACCAAGTCAACTTAGGCAGACGACAGCTCAGAGCAGCTAGGGACCCAGAAGGGGAGGAAAGAAACCACCCATTCGACCAAGGGACAGAGGAAACCGCTTGAGGGAGCACAGGAAACCACAATGGACCCCGTCACACAGGAACCAGGGGGAACTAAGAGACCAGTGATATAGGACATAGGTGTGCACAAGAAAATGAAGGCACAACGACCACCACCGAACTACCCAATCACGTAGGATGATGGAGAGATGATTTCTAGGATGGTCCAAGACTGCATTGCAGAAGATTTTGATCATGCCACACACCACAGTGATAAACTGCAGAAGGAACTAACAGAAATGGGACAGATCCTTAAGAAATTCAGGGAAGCCTAGATCACAAGTAGCAGTAAAGGCATAGAGCCATCTACCACATAGACCACAGAAAGGGTGGAGGTAGAAGAATGTGACCCAGTTCTTTCGATACCACATGCACATTCCATAGCCTATATAAATCCTAGCATGCTAAGAATGGATGAAATTATGGGACAGACACCACTGAAGGATTTGGATCATATCCAATTGGTCCTGACATGGATGCCATAAAAATCATTATACAAAATACAGGTTAGCGTCGACCACGAGATGCAATTACGAGCACATAAAAATTTACTCGAGCTACAACAAGCAACAAAGAAGAGGGAAGCGCTAGAAATAGTTTGTGCATAGGCCAAATATGAAACCCAGGAGGAGAAAGAATGCAGAAACGAGCTGGAACACAGAGTGGAATAATTTTTTGGGAAACTCCCAGCTACTACGCAAGGAAATGAACTCCCATTTGCAGAAACGATTGAGCAGATTGCGCAGGAAATTGATCACTATCAAAAGGAGATCAAGACTCTCCGCGGACATATTAGACCGAAAACTCCACTAGCAGTGAAGGAGAAATGGAAGCAAGAAGCAACAATGCAACTGCAGGAGCTAGGAAAATAGGTTAGCATCGCAACCGACTTGCTGGATAAAGAAGCGCAACTTTGGAAAAGGCTGGAAGAGGATCCACAAGTCCAACACTAGAAAAGGAGGAGGAGAGAATCAATGCAATGATCCAAGAACTCAACTAGCGACAAAAGACCATACTAATTATGGAATGATTCAAGGGAACGCAAGAGTTGAAGAAGATACAGGCAGAGCTTATCACTATGAAAACATAGAAACAGGAGCGTCAGGCTCAAATAGAACCGTTGCAGGAACAGGTAGCAGAAGTACTTGCGTAGGTAGAAGAAGCCAGAAAAAAGATAACACGAACTCAGCTAGAATGCGCAGTACTGATGCGCGAGGATGTGGTAGCTCAGACAGTCGACACCATCAAGGATAAAACCACACAGGCATTGACAAAAGCGACAAAGCTACAAGAACAGTTCAAGACGATCATCAAGGAGAATGAGGAAGCACAGAGCAATTAGGTGACTCGGGATGAGTCACATGTCAATGTTGGGGGCCTGTTAGCACCAAGCCGAAGGGGAAATAAGAATGATCATGGGAAAGAAAGTGTGCAGAAAACTGAAGTAAGAACTGGCAAAAGAACACCATGCGCGCATGCAAGAAAGTGTGCACAAAGGAAAGCGACAGCTGGAGAAAGAACAACATGCATGTGAGAAATACCTAACGTAAGAAGGGTTAGGGTTTTGATAATATTCTATAAATGGATGAAGAGCCTAAAATGTATAAATATAGATACGAAAGTATCATATAGTAGTTGTTGTTGTTTTGATTATTGTGTGGATGAATGATATTGTATTTTTTTTTTAGAGTCAAGAGTCGAGAGTTAGGTTTTCGAGTTCTGTTTTGGAGACTGTAACTACGCATGAGCGTAGGCGATATGTAATGGTTTTAGCTGTATGAACCAATTTTGTAAGCTGTTGTGAAAAGGAGATACGAGGGAAGGTAGATCTAAGGATTAGACCGTAGGTTGTGGTGTAACATACCTGCTACCTAAATCGAATTTTTTCGGGCTTCTGTTGGACTCGGACCCCTAAATAACCATGGAGGCCCAGCGTAAGCTGGCTCTTTCTCTCTCCATATTCGTTCCCATGTGATCGTGGGTCATGATCATGGTTCAATTTGAAGGCAATGTCTTTTGTATTTCACACTTCGACGCTACAGTAATGTCTAAACGTTCGACTCTGCAACCATCGAACCTCGGCAGGCTAGCGAGCGACTAATGGGGACGAATCCCTACGGGGTCAGCGAATGGCCAATAGGAACCAACCTCAACAGGGGTAGAGAGAAGCCAATGGGAACAGGCCCCATCGCGTGGTTAGGTGGAATACAGGTGGTAGAAAGGGAAACATGACATGGTAGTCGACATGACAGGAGGGGCCCCACTTCACACACCACACTATTCCAGACCCCCCCCCATTAAAGGCAGAATTGCAAGGGGGGTCCGGAATCCACTTGTGCACCGTTGATCGAGGTGATTTAATCTCAACCATTCGAGAGTTGCGCGTCCAATTCTGGACCCCCCCTAAAGGAAGAATGGAAAGGGGGCTCCGGAATGCATCCTCAGCCGTAGATCTGGGTGGGTGGACTCTGGCCATCCAGATCTACTCGCCGCTTATCCTAAAGAATATTCACATCCTGGCTTAAGTTGACGTCTCATCTCCACATCCAACGGTCATTACAGACCCGGAGATCCTCCGAAAGAATCTTGTCCGCTCATCGGGGTTTCGAACATCGCAATGTCGAAATGCATAAACATTTTGTCCTCGGAATCCCCGATATCCCGATATGACGTCAGCTTCCGCTAGTCCCCTGGGTTAGACCTTCTTGTCCATATGACCGCTCTCATAAGACCATAGCCTTATATCCTCCTATTGGGGTTTTGGACTTTCAAGTGCCAAAATGCACTTGTCCCCAGTATCCGCGATTCCCTGAATCCCGACGCGCTCTTTACGCACTAGCTCCCCTGGCTAGCCCCCTGGCCCATATGACCACTATCCCTATGACCGCAGTCATCTCACCTATCGGGGCTTTGGGGTATTCAATGTCAATATGCAATCGTCCTCAGGGTTCGTGATCCCTTGAATCCCGACTCCCCGCTATGCTGACAGCTAGCAAGTACAGTCTGCCTATAGCCTGATCAATGGTCGTGGTCGTCTACTGGATCAACGGTCCCTGATCTCCCTCGGGGTTCGGGGTTTCAAATGTTGAAAAACATTTTTCCACGGGACTGTCGATCCCTCGAATCCTGATTCTCCGCTATGCTGACAGCTGGCCCACAATGGCACTTTTCTCCTCGTTAGGGTTTCAGACTTCGCGATTCCGAAATACCCAAACCTCTTGTTGTCAGGATTCCCGATATCTCGATGACCCAAAAATCCGATAGACGACTTCCTGTCAGGTCTTTCCTGATGGCTACGATTACTTCCATGCGTCCTCCTCTGATGGACGGTCCTGGTTAACTCTCGGGATTTCGTGACTTCTGATGTCCTGGACACCTTGTCTCTAGGACTCGCGAAATTCCGAACTCCGACTCCCTTCAGATCTTTGACACGCGTCCCAAGTGAATGGACGGTTCAGATCGCTCCTTGCGTTTTTGGGACTTCTGATGTCTCGACTTTCACGACCTCAGGAACTCTGATTTCCCAAATGCCAATATCCCAATGTCTAGTTCCCGAATCTCCGGAATGGACGATCGTGTGACACACGTCCTCTCTCAAATGGATAGCCAAGATCGTTCCCGGGACTTTTACCATGAAAATTCCCGATTTTCTGTTCTCGTGACTCCCGATTTCACGAACGCCGATATCCCGATGAAGGTCGGGACTTCTGCCTAGTGTGAGAAGGGTTAAACCTCATGCACCTCCTATCCGATCTGACGGCTGACGGGTAAATGGACCAAGATCTAACGGTCTAGATCCATTCTTCCCACGCACACTCCAGAGACTAAACTCCGAGCATCTTAACCTGATCCAACAGCTGACGGGATTTCTAAAGGAGATCCAACAGCTCAGATTGTCCCACCTTGTGCATTCTTCCACTACTTCGTGGATGTGGAAATATCAATGGTCCAAATGTTCTCCTGGCCCTTGGGATCTACGATCCCGATTTCCTCGTTGTTCATGAAGATAGAGGGAAAAAGGAGCAAGGTATGTAGCGCCCTTGTTACTTTCGTCGATCTAACGGTCGTGAATGGATATGGGTCATCCGACGAGATCTCGTTCATCGATTTGTTACTTATCCCTACACTGCTACCTCAGAACCTTAAGAGGGTCATTCCTCCTCATACAGGGTTATTAAGACTTGCCCATTCAAGTCCTTTTTCCAGGTTCTTGGAAAACCTTTCCAAGAAGGGAATCTCTGTGAAGAGTCTTATTCTGGGGCCTTCCTGGGAACAGACAAAGGGAACAAACTCCCGAAGATGGACTGGAAGTCTGACTTGATTCAACTCATGCATAACTAAATTCATTTACCAGCATAAGCCACACAGGGACTTCCTATTATAAGCATATATCTATTATTTCTTATCAAAACACTGCACAGACATTCTTATACTGTAATCGTTCATAATTTCACAGTTCTACGAGCATATATATCAGTATATGAATTTCAAGACCTAATATGTAAAACACTTATTAGAAATAACACCAGAAGTGGGTGCAACTGCTGAGAGGGGTGCTAGTTTCCACCCAACCATAGGCGTAGCGACTCCCAGTGGATTTACCACTAGCCACCCCTGAGCTAAGACCACGATGCTCTAAGACTGCGTTTCTCTGTCTGCCAGTGACCAGGAGTGAAGGTTGCAATCCTTCCTCTCTGCTATCACTCACTTTGTTTAATGCCAGAGTTCCCCTCATGTCTTCCCCCCCTCGAAATTGCGGCTACCTCACGCCTTATCCTCTTGCGAGGTTGCGTGTGGCGCAATTCCCCTCGTGTTGATCAGGCCTGACAGCTCTACGGATGGGCAGTTCACCATCCCATCCCTCATTAATCCATCCGCCTACCAGCTTGCGAGACATTAAATTCGGGGCCAGCGAGCCTCTTTTGGTTCTCCGGGCCAATGGAGTCCAAATACAGTGTTAATTCTCAGTAGAATTTAACGCCACCTTTCCAGGTGCCTTCCACCACCATCGTGGTCTCTTTTTCTGCACATCCCCTCTCAGCAGTCCTGCAATAAATTCAAAATGTTATTCACATTCATTGACCTTTTCCTCAAGGTCCATTTACATCACATATTCATATTTATGAGTTTGCCATAGTTCTTGGCTAGTCCAGTTATATTTACAAGCTGGGGGAAATAGGGTGTTACATGTGGAGCCTGGTGCGATCTAGTTTGCTTCACATAGATCTTACCCAGTTTTGTGGAGAATTGTAAGCACATGGCGCCAGGAATGAAAAACTGCCATAATAAAAGAGCCAAGAGCCAATTATTTGTGGACGTTGCCCAGGAGGGGGTGAACCATGGTAATACTCATTTAATATGTTGAATGTATGCATGTCTCTTCTTTCTTTCAACAATTATGGGTTGATCTTGATGAATGAGTTAATGCATTGTTATGAATCTGGTTATACTTTGCTTAAATTACACTATGGGATATACGTATGTGACTCCAAGGAATAAGTAGTTTCCCTTACAGCTCACGGTATATGGCGTTAATAAAGAAACCCATATCCCTTACTCTGTCCTAGGTTGTGCACACCTAAGTCTTACAACCACCCATTTAAAGCTATCTCGGGTGAGACTGTGCAGTGCCTTCTGAGTGTTGTGTTGCCTTCTGGTTTACCAGGAGGGCCGATAGTTTTAGAGGCTTTGTTGGAACCCCGAATGACATGAACCCTGGGTCAATGATTCAGATAACCAGAGAAGGGAATTGATAACCAACAAATACCCATTTTTGTGGAGAATTTTAAGCGCGTGGTGCCAGGAATGCAGAACTGCCATAATAAAAGAGCCAAGAGACAAATCTTTGTGGGCATAGCCCAAGAGGGGGTGAACCATGGTAATACTCGTTTAATGTGTTGAATATATGCATGTCTCTTCTTTCTTTCAATAATTATGGGTTGAGCTTGATGAATGAGTTAATACATTGTTATGAATCTGGTTATACTTTGCTTAAATTACACTATGGGATATACATATGCGACTCCAAGGAATAAGTATTTTCCCTTACAGCTCACGGTATCTGGATTTAATCAAGAAACCCCTGTCCCCTACTCTGTCCTAGGCTGTATGATTCAGGTGTTCAAAGCCTAGGACAGAGTAGGGGACATGGGTTTCTTGATTAACGCCAGATACCGTGAGCTATAAGGGAAACTACTTATTCCCTGGAGTCGCATATGTATATCCCATAGTGTAATTTAAGCAAAGTATAACCAGATTCATAACAATGTATTAACTCATTCATCAAGCTCAACCTATAATTGTTGAAAGAAAGCAGAGACATGCATAGATTCAACATATTAAACGATTATTATCGTGGTTCACCCCCTCCTGGGCTACATCCACAAAGATTTGGCTCTCGGCTCCTTTATTATGGTAGGTCTGCATTCCTGGCGCCACGTGCTTACAATTCTCCAAAAAACTAGGTAAGGTCTATGTGAGGCGAACTAGATCGCATCAATCTCCACAGTCTGCGGTCTAATCCTTAGATCCACCTTCCCTCGTGTCTCCTTTGCTCAACAGATTACAAAATCGGTTCATATAGCTAAAACCATTACATATCACCTACGCTCATGCATAGTTATAGTCTCCAAAACTGAACTCGAAAACCTAACTTTCGACTCTCGACTCTCAACAACAAATACAATATCATTCATGCATACAATAATAAAAAAAACAACTACTATATGATACTTTTGTATCTATATTTATACATTTCAGGCTCTTCAGCCATTTACAGAATATTATCAAAACCCTAACCCTTCTTATGTTAGGTCTTTCTCCCATGCGTGTTGTTCTTCCTCTTATTGTCACTTTCCTTTGGGCACGCTTTCTTGCATGCGCGCATGTTGTTCTTTTGTCAGTTGTTACTTTAGTTTTCTGCACGCTTTCTTTCTCATGATCATTCTTCTTTCTCCTTCGACCTGGTGCCAACATGATCTTCTAAATATTTTTGTGTTACTTTTATTCTTTGAACACGAAGGACCTAAGTCATACCTTCTTTCCCCTTTTACAAATGAAGGACATGTATCTGACCTGCCTTCACCTTTTAATAAGAGACCTGCATCAGACCTGTCTTCACCCTTTACAAATGAAGGATTTGCATCCGGTTTCTTAGTTTTACAAATTTCTTCTTTGTTGTAGCCAAGACCAGATATGTCATTTGGTGATCTCTGACTATCCAAGATCTTTTCCAAGGTCATATATTTATTCAAGAACTTGACTTGGGTGTTTGACTTCTCAACCTTTTTTCTAAGATTCACAACTTCTACTTCCACCTTATGATATGATTCTTCCTTTTCGTTCAATTGATTCCTCACTACCTCCTCTCTTCTTTTGGTTTCTTCAAGTTGGGTCTTCATATTGACATTGCTTTCTCTTAGTTCTTTTAAATCTGCAAGGATTCTGCTAAGTTCATCATCTTCCTTCTTTTCTTCTTTTACTTGACTGATTTCATTCTTTAATTTCTCAATCTCCTCTTATTTTTCTTCTATCTGAATATTTTGCTCAGATATGAGTTTTTCATTGTCTTTGAGCATTTCCTTTATTTCCAAGAAGTGATTTTGATTATTTTCAAGAAATTCTTTAGTGTAATCATAAAGAAAACTATAGTCTGAATAATCATGGTCATAGTGGTATTCATAAAGACTCCAATAAACTTTATGTTTGACCTTAGATAGTTCTTATTCTACTTCTTTCATGGGATAAATGCTAACATAACATTCTTCTATTGTATATGAATCTTCTTCTTTACTTGCAGAGGAGAATTCAATATCAACATTATTGCAATCAGAATATTGTAGAGAGTTTTTACCTTTATTGATGGCTGATTCTTCCTCTTCATCCTTGATAGGAATGTCTTTTGTGTCTTTTCTTTTGATTTGATACATATTCATGGGAGGATGAGTAGATTCTTTGGAGGTATTATCATAATACATGTCATCTTCAACATCAATCTGAGTAATAGGACTTGAACCGTTAATCATGTGTACTTGTTCATGTTCAAGGCCAAATTCGTTTGAAGGAATTCTTTGTAGACTGAGAAATTTATCAAGGGATTCAATCCCTTTTTTGAATTTTTCAACAGTCTTAAGTTGATCCTTTAGTTGTCGACACCTTTTTTTATATTTTCTCAGATCATCCAGAGTACACTCAAGCTCAACTTCAAGATTGACTTTTGCTTCAATGTCAAAGTATTCTTCAAAAGAATCTTCATCACTAGAATTGTTGTAGACGAAACTTTGTTCTGATTGAAATGCTTCATTATAATTTTCTTTTCTTTCATCCTGTCCCAAAGTTCCTTTGTAGAATTATATTTACCTATATTCTCTTTGACATCATCAGGTAGTCCATCAAGGATTGTATTCATTGCCACTGAGTTACTTTTCTTTGATTTCTTTTTAGATGGAGTCCTTACTCTGCTTGGTGGGATGTAAGCAGTGATCATTGAATTCCATACATCATGTACCAATGCCTTCAGATGAATTTCCATTCTTGTACTCCAAAATATGTATTCTTCTCTTCCAAGTATTGGAGTTCCATTCTCAGTGTAAATATTTTGTCCATCCATGTGTGCTTAATGTGATCTTCCTTTCAGTTAGTTAGCTTGTTCTTTAAAGGAACCTTTCTCTGATACCAATTGATGGAATATCTAGCAATACTGAGAGGGGGGGGGGTGTGAAACACTATTGCCTACTTTTTCTTATTAATTCTTTCAATATTAATCACACACATTAATTATTCAATTAATCAATATATGATGAACAACAAAACCTTATGAACACAATATTTTATTGTGGAACCCAACAGGGAAAACCACCAACACTTTTCTATTAACTGCAAAATTCATTTTCTTACAAGTTACATAGAAGGAAGATATTCTTCCTCTTCGATCAACACCAACTGATCAAGATGCACCCACACCCTTGTTCACTAGCACCAATTGGTAGGAGGCTACGACCCCCTGTTTAGTTAGCTACAACTGACAACGATGCGTCAACACCCTATTTACCAACCACAACTGGAAGGAGGCTACGACCCCCTTTTTTATCAGCTACCACTGAAAGGATGCTTCGACACCCTATTTAATAGCTACAAATGGAAGAAGGCTATGACTCCCTTGTTTATCAGCTACCACTGAAAGGATGCTTTGACACCCTATTTACCAGCTACAACTGGAAGAAGGCTATGACCCCCTATTTAGTCAGCTACAACTGACAAGGAAGCACCTAATCCCCCGCATGCTCCAACTTGCCCTTGCACCACCCAACCACCCTTAATTTCATAATGTAATTCAATCTCTTCTTCTCTTCATTGAATTTGATTCATGCAACCATTAATACAAGTCCTATTATCTTTGACCTTTTGACTTAGACTTGTTTTCTCTTTCTCCACCCTTCCTCCCTTTATGCAAGTTATAACACTTATAACTCTTTTACTGTACTCTATTCAAGGTGTTCATAAACACACAGATACACTGTCAACTCTTTAATTCTTCTTAGAGTTTAACTGCTGCACTTTATACTTGTCTATTATTACCTCTGCTTGTATCGTCTTTTGGTTATCTACAGTCAAAATTCATCTCTTGCTCTTTGGTTGCTATCATTTAATCTTCAATGAATTTGTTGCATTCCACTAAAGGTATTCAATATCAAATATTGGAATGCATAATTATTGCTCTGTCTTCTTATGTTCTTGATCTTCAATGGGACATTGATAGACCCCTTAGAACCAATAGTTCTTCTTCTAGAACTCTGCTTCTATTTTTATATTTTTATCTGAACTGTAGACACACCATCCTGAACTTTGCTTCTCTGTTTAATATATCATCTAATTCATAATGCAGAGCACACTATTCTCAACACTCAATCTCATTTATATAATCTTCAAACTAGTGTGAGATATAAAACATCATGTCCCTTTGTTTGGTCCAGCGCACCTCTTCGTTTAACTAAACTATAATCATTTTTTTATCGTTTATATCGTGAAGGATTTTCATAAATTGATCACATATGGATCAATTTCATCCTTTAAACTCGATCCTGAATCTCTTCTATTTTCACATAGACCAAATTCTGTAGAGGCGCTTCCTTCAAACCATTACATATGAACGATCATTACAGAACCACATGCTTACCAACTACAACAACGTATTATAATTTCCTTTTAAAACACTTATATCATATGACCAACAATGATGACTAGATGCTAGGCCAGACGAGCGCTTGAGCACTTATGTGAATCAACAGTCATGATTTTAACTTCCTGAAATGGACGATTTTTGTAATTTCGGGACTTCGTCCTTCGCAACTTTCAGCCTCTATATTCTTTCAAATATCCCAATAATATTTATCCGAAGTGCATATATGGATTTCACTAGTAGATCGGACGTTCGATATCTCATTTTCACAATGAACGATCCTCGTTCATTTCGAAATTTTGGCGTTCGTAACTTTCAGTATATGTTGTGGCCAATATTTTGATCTCTGTATTGGCGAATTCTAGGCAATGAGCGCTAGCTCCTCTTCCTAGGCCTATCTCACATATGACCTCGGGATATGACCGAAGGCTCAACTCATGAGTGTTTCTCAACTTCGCACTTCGCGAATTTCTCGCAATTTCTCTGAGTCGTGAATCCATGAATTTGTTTATCTGTTGCAGATCAACCGTCATCGTATATTGTCCAGATCCAATGGTCCTTATTCATTTTGTATTTCGAGACTTCGGGTAATTCATCTACGAGTCAATCTGAATCTCCCAAATCCCGATCTCTAAAGTAGAGCTTAGCTACATGCTATCTCCTCCCTTAACCTTCATTGATGTGACCATGGTTGTGACCACGGGCCTAACTTCCGAGCGCTTCGCGACTTCGCACATCAAATAATCAACTGCAAGTTGCCTCGATTCTCCCAACTCCCGATATCCAAATTGACGACAATTCGGGTAATCGAGATCTCAGATCTTATCCCTTACTTATCCCGTCTTTCCACTTAAAGTGATGCAGTGGTCCAGATCTCCTCCATGCATATGATCTTATGGTGGTTTTCGCTCCTCCTCCTGATCTTACGCTTTCTCCCAACTTGGAAGAACTCAAGTGATTTCAAAGGCTTCGCATTTGAGCTTCTTCCTGTGAGCACTGATGTATTGGGGTCACGATGGTGTTTTCCCTCCTAAGCTCTTGTCAATGGAATTTGACTTCCGCTCTCCTTAATTCATCACGCCATCTCTTATGAGCTTTGATCAATGGAATTTGACTTTCTCTCTCCTCAATTCATCGCGCCAAATCTTCTGAGCTTTTGATATTCATGTGCTAACCCTCCAGATGCTTTAATCTATGCATATCGTCCAACTGTTTGACATGAATCATTATATGCTAACTATCATACTGTTGATATCAATAGTAATTCGTCATACAAACTTATCATCACATCAATGGAATCGACTGTTGACATTAATGACAATATATTGGTAACACTATGTCCAACAAAGAGTTGTCAGGTTTTGAAATAAGATTTGGAGGAATAAACCATCTTTGTTAGCATCATTGTCTTGGAACAACCAAACTTGTTTGAGGAAATTTGTTGCAGTTTATGCAATGGTTTTCAAGAGAAGCACTTCATGAAGTATGGGCAAAGAGAAAGGTAATTTGGGAGTAGGAGCCTGTAGTGGATTAGGAAAATCCGTCCAAGGAAGGATCGCGGGGCTTTGACAACAAGGCACGAGGTCCATGGATATCACAGATCTTGGCAAGTAACGAAGTGGCAAGATTGAATGCAATCATGAAGGAAAGTGTTAAAGGAAGGAACGTTGGAGTTGGTATGTTTCAATCCCCCATGAATCGAATCATGGATTGTGATGAGGATGTTCTAGGAGAAATCGACCCAAGGGAAATTGGTGTCGATGGCTCGAAAAAAGGTGGTGGATGAGACGATCGTTGAAGACGAGTCACGGTTGGCCTGGAGATGGCTAAGTGTTCATTGTGACTCAAAGAAAGAACATGTCTGATGCACAGACCAAACAAGGACACACACCAGTTTGGGTTGTAGATCATTGTGAAGGGTTGGCACACTTAATGGAAGTTTCTTCAAAGGGAACAAATTCACAAAAGGTTTATTCGCATGGACGATGATGAAGGGGAACGAGTGATAAGTCTGTGAGGCAAGTTAAATTATTTTATGAAGGAAGGAGGAAGATTGTTCAACGGAGGAATTGCACAGGAAGAGATGAATAACTCAAAATAGATGCGGGAATAAGTGAATTTGGAAGATGAGGAGGAACCGAAGATGAAGTGTACAACAACCAAGGGCACAAGGATGTAATAATTCGAACAATTGTTGGGATGGCTCATAAAACCATAAAAGTGATCGAGAGGGGAAAATCGATCGTGGACTTGATGGTTGAACATTTCAGTTGAGTCATGCAGAGACTTAACTTTCGCAACAGAAAATCAAGGAAGGAATGAATGGTAGAAGGCATGAAGTTATATTTCAAGAAATACAGAAGAGACAACAATAGATTCATTCAAGAAATATGTCAAGAAACTACAATGGGAAAAATGCATGACAAGAGATTTGAGAGTATTTGTTGATGGTATGGGACATCATATTCCTAGTAGTACGGGACACCAAGTGCACATACATTCTTGGGGAGATTGGCTAGTGCTTATTGACTCGGAGTTTTTGATTGGCAGATGTATTGGAATGGACGAGGCTTCGTTAGAAGCAAGTGCATAATCCTTTGGGTTGTCCCTTTGACTTGGATGACTTGGGAAATATGTTGAGAGGGTAAGGTGGATGATTTCCTTCGTCATAAGTCATACAGACAGACCATATTCCAACATTAAATGATCAAGTGGACGGGAGTAGTGAGGCAAGTAGGTTGGAAAAATGATGGCATAAAGTTGGTTTGGTGAAAGGTTTGGTTTGGGAACAACATCGCAAGAGGATAGGGTGCGAAGTACCCTTGATTGCACAAGTCAATGGGAAGATGAACCGAAAATGCAGAACTGAAGCTTGAGTAGGTATGCAACTGAAGTTTGAGTAGGCCTGAAACAGATTAAATTTAGAAATCCAAACACTTGGGCATTGCAGTGGAACTCCTTAACGTAGATCAGACAATGGCAAGATTTGAACAAGTGGAGAGAATTTGAACAAAAAAAACTATGTGAAGGAATGTAGAGCACTTTCACATATTGAGCACGAAGTTGGACTGATCACCCAACTTGCTCATTATGTGGATCCTAGTATATGTGTGAAAACATGACGAAAGTGGTTAGACTATTGGCAAAGTTCGCCATAGCAGTTCAGCAAGATGTTGCAAAAAGTAGACAAAGACACTTGGAAGATGATGGATGATTGTCAAGGATAGAAAATAATTTGAGTGGGAAAGCATGTTACACCTCAAGAATGGACTTGAGTGTGCACAATCCTTCCACACAACAAGACGAACAAAACTAGGAAAGCCGAAGGGTGCTCGGACACTTTATAAATAAAGTTGGAGTCTTTGGGCGTGTTTTGCGAAAGAAGTTGAGTGCAAAGGATTAACGTATGACGATGGAAAGTGGGAACCCTATGGTGGACATGGGCACCCTCACCAAAGATGAAATATTGGATGATTGGACACGCCGAATGTGAAAGCACCCAACCAACCGTACATGTGAAATGAGAAGCTTGATTAACTTGGATGCCTTGGGCACTGCCAAGGGAGTCGACCAAATGAATATTGGAAGCGCTCAATGACTTGCACATGCATCAAGGGATGTTTCCCAAATGGATGGAAACAAGTTGTGGACATCAAGCAACAAACGAACCGAATATGCAGACAAAGTATTGACTTGGGCACCCATGACGAAAGATGAGTTGGCCAGATAAAGAAACGTGTCCATCGAAGGGGGTGCGGGCCCGTTTCAATAGTTGGCTCATGCATAACAAAAGTTGGTGTCTCATTTGGGTGAATGGTCACACCCATTGAGGAGGAGTGTGCCTATTTAACCAATGGAGCGCTCATTTAAAAAAGACATAAGAATTTTGGCAAGAGTTCGAGCAAGGAACAACTAATTCATTGGGTCAAGACATGTTTGGCTAGATTGAAGAGATAATAAAAACTGAGGCTAAGTCTGTATCGTGCAAAGGGAACAAACACGAGCTGGAAAATCACAGGAAGTATTATGGGAGACGAACCACGAGACCAAGAGAGTGTTCAATGAAATTCTAGCAAGTCAGGACGCCATGATGGGTGAATTGAGGTTTTCTCTCAAGTGTGGAGTCTGTGGTTATTCTTAAGGACTGAGGTCATGAAACAAGTTCATCCGTGGAGTTGGGATCACAAAGGGGTGCACCTCAGGACTTGGTGGTAATCGACATTGGTGGAAAGTCTGGGACGAATTTGTAAAGAGTCAAGGAAGGTGAGCCAAGTGAAGGGTGCACGACTTGGATAAGACGAAGATGACGCAGGAAAATTTGGCAAGGATGTGAATGGTTCAATGAGAGTCGACGATGAGGGAAAAATTGTCTGCGAGTTGGGTTTTTGTGTTGAGAATATTCTGTTGTACTAAGAGTCACGTGCTCTTCTTGTATTATTGGGGTGTGGCATAGATTGCTCATCTGAAACACTTGTATGATTATTTATAACTTGATAAAAATTAAATTCATGTGTTCAAATGATTTGGGTATCCCACACAATATACTTGTCTATTTATTCTCTGTATTATTGCAAATGTGAATGAACTGAGTAAACAAGTGTAACTATTATAGAGATTTCATAATTCCTCTATTGAAACGTGAGTAGGCATAGTTCGAGTGTGCGATGACTCAGCAAGGTAAAACCTGCAAGTCACAACACATCACAGTGTCGCAAGACCTGCAGTAACCGGTGACTTGGGTGTGCCAAGTCTGTTTGGGCACTGGTTCACTGCAGGCCCGTGACAAAATCCCACACTCACCATAATGTCATTTTCTTTGTTACCTTTGTGTTATGAGAAATATTAACCTACAGATAGGTTAAGCTCCCCTTTGGACCAAGACCCCTTCTTTGGTCCGAAGACAAAAATAAAAAAACGTTTTCTACTTTCCTTATAGATCTAGTTCATTACCAATAGAAATGAGAAAGAGAAAGAGTATGGTGTACCATGTTTCGACATTTGTTCTTGCTGCTCCAATCTTCAAGATTGATATCTAAAATCCTTAGCGTGAGTCAGGACCTATGATGAACAAAAAATAACTCTTTCCTTCTGCTCTATGTTATTAGATAAAATAGATCTATCTATACCCAATTTGACTTAAGCATAGAAATTACAATAAACAGTCATAATTAAAGGAATAGGCCAAGTTAATATCAATGGAAATCCAAAAGAAGGAACTTATAAATCAAGTTGATGTTTTTTCAATATTATCCAATATCTCCTCATCTATCCCTTGCATGAAAGTATTGAGATCAAAATGTTGATGCTTTCTCCCAGGATCAAAGGTTTGACACCTAAAATCTTCCTCATTTCACCTTGGAAATTTCTTCAATTTATAGGATTGGGAGGCTCAACCACCATGAGCTAATAAGGGAAGTGGTTGAGGATATGGATCCATGAGTTTGGATTTGATCCTAATATAGTGCCATAGGATAGGATTCAACCCAAAAAAACCTCATCCCTTCAGAGTTGTCCCTTAAGAAAAGGCGAGATTCGCCATATTTTCCTCAAACCAAATTGGTGCTCCCTTTGAGTTAGAGACCGATCACTAGTGGAACTCCCTAAATAAGGCCAAGGGATGCCACCCTATGAAGTGGCGCTCCCCCAACATGGACATGGGGCGCCATCCTTCATAAATGCTCAAAAAATGGTCGAATTTCCGAGTGAAAAGCAAGTTTATGGCCTTGAAATGATGGGTTTCTTCCTCTAATATGACTTGGGGATCATGGAAAATGTATTTCATGGTGTCAACGATTTGTGACACTTGGAAAAGTGAACACAACACTTAGTAAGGTGCATATGACACTTGACAAAGTGCATGTAACACTTAGTAAGGTGCATATGACACTTTGTGACACTTAAGTGTGGCATGTTGATGTGTAACATATGCCCCCTAAAGTGTGAGGTCAGAAGAAAAATTGATGGTTGAAACACTTTACAAATTATTCAATGCAAGGGTGTTGGAGTAGGAGAAACTAGCAGAAGATATAAACAACCATCAAACAGTATAGATATATGCTTCATTCTTGAGGCATGCATACTTATGCTCGAAATACGACTTGACTAAAAGCATGCTCGCCGACCAATACACTATGGATCTATGAGAATACTGACTAAGGATATGGCCACTGGAGATATAATGTGGATCCATACCTCCATGACATGAACTGATCACAACCATAAAAAATACACAGTGGAGCTACAAGAACACAAAACATATCCACAGATCAATACAATGTGGATCTATGTGACAATATGTTTATCAGTAAGATTGTGAGCATGGTGATTGTACTGAAATATTTTACATTCTCAAATGATATCCATCGCAGCTTGGGAAAATCACATAACAGAGTGAGCACCCAACCCAGGGTCTTCGTCCTAATCCCAAAATGGTACAATTCTATCCATGCGAATAGATGGCTTGATGTCGAACATGGTAGAAAACACTTAATTACCAGTCATTGAGGTATATCCTTAAAAATTGCAAGGTAAATCACCAATGATGACAGTGATTCCCAAGGTACCTTTGGTACATTCCAGTGAATTTGAATAAATGATCCAAGGTCAAACATTCATGGAATCATTCGATCAGAGGTCAATGGTGTAAACCTATTGTCGAAAGCAAGGAGGCCTGCCATTGAGGCATGCAGGTTCTAAGGTACTAATTTGTTTCTAAGTCTAATTCTCTGATGATGCACTAAAGTGGACAGGAACAGACTCATCAAAGGAGGGCCATGATGTATCCCCCATCATCAACATGAAATAGACACAGGAAAGTGATGTGAGATGGTGGACTAAATGAGTATGGACTGACATGGGAATGGAAAATGGTAATATTGCATATGGATGGTTTGAATTGAAACTTCCCTTGAACATTGTGAGGCACGAAAAATGACTTGGCAACATTGACTCAACGAGTACCAAGAACATAATGTGATGATAATAAGATCACTCTTCAACTCGGATGAAAAAGTATAATGACACATGGAATTGGTATAACTCGGAGAAAATAAGATTACCCAACTATAAGATGAGATGCAAACAGGTGCCATGCTCAAGGGTGACAAGAATAGCTGCCATAATGGATTCCAAAAAACTTGACCCACTTCTTTCAATTTTTCCCCCACCATGATTGGTGAGTACCTCTTTGTTTTCTAACAAGCTGGAGGAGGATAACAGATGCTCGATATAGCTCATATTTGATGAGTCCCTGGACTTATGTTTAACGAACCTAAAGAAGGAGGGGTTCGGTCATGTATGGGTCCTCGAGATTGGACTCACATAGGTCCTTCAATGCATAATTTTACGAGCCCAAAGAAGGTAAAATCTATGGTTTTTCATGTTTAGAGAGTCTGAAAAGAACTTAAAGACAAATCCAAGGGTGATTTTTTCATAAATTTAGTCTCCTAAGTATGAAAAAGGTTAAAATAATACAAAGGAGAACTCTTCTAGTCATTCTTGACAAGAGTATTATTTTTTGTAATTAGTCTTGTTGTTATCGGACTAATCGATAGGTGCGAACACTAACAGATCTCCCTAGATCTACCTGGATCTAGAACAAAACAGGACAGGACATGACTCTTTCCCTGAGTTTTGACCATTGAATTAGCTAGTAGGAAGGAACAAGTAACATACCTTTATATCGCTTCCTAGGGTCTCTATTGCTCCCGCTTCACTCCGGTGCTCTCATGAGGTCAAGACCAAGACAACACAAACCAACCAAAGTGAAGATAGAAAAATATATTCAACTGTCAACTTATGTGTATGATCAAGGAATTACACAATAAAGTGAGAATGACTTTATGGGAAACGGACATGCCACTGTATCATATTAATCGAAAGTAGAATATTGCAACCTGATCGCCTTGATGTCGCAAGCTCCCTTTCAGTGGCTCTTGGCTCCAACACACACACTTTCTCAATCCTTGTATGAAGAAGATCAAATCCTCTTGATAGACTTGCTAGAGTCTCCAAGCTCCTGTTCAAGCTAAGTCCTTCACACCATTCTTTCACCAATTCTCCAATGAATCTTGCTTAACCTTTTCCATGAGAATTTCATCAATATATAGGAGAGAATGAGATGGTTACTTGGATAAGAATGATCCCACAATATCAGGGAATCCATTACAAGGATAACCATTCGAATGCCAACCCATTCTTCTAGAAGATTCCCTTCTATAACCATCGAGAATTCATCTTTTTCCAAGCTTTAGAGCAAGTTTGCACCCTAGCTATGTAGCACAGTGTGAGAATTTCGCACCCTAGCTTAAGACAGCCTGCGAGAATGGGTCATTCTCGCACCCTGGTATATTAGCAACCTACGAACTCTCTTCAAAAGTATGTTTTCTGGGAAGAGATGAATGTCAATTTTCTCAGGCGAAAGTTCTTATGAGGAGCCTGAGTACACCATCATCAATACACCATCATGATGACCAAAATCATGGGTAACACTTGTGAGGCCAAAAAAGAGATAAACTACCACTCAAAATACCTTTAAAACCTTTTAATGAGTGTGAAAGGAAACAAGCTCACTCAAAAATATTTTCATGTTTAGGGAGTTTGAAAACAACTTAAAGGAGAATCCAAAGAGTTCATTTTTCTTATAGCTTTTACGAGTATGAAAAAGAGATAAAAGTATACTCATAAACCTATTCTCATGTATTAAAAATCATGAGAAAGAACAAATATTGAGCCAGGTAACCTATTCTCATGTATTTATGAGCACGAGAAAGAACAAAGACTAAGCTCGTTCTAGAAAAGACTACTACGTTACGATAGGAACGACCCCCAAGCGAGGATCACTCCTAAAAGCATGTCTCTCTAGAGGTATACTGCAAAATGGAAGCAACGTGATGTGAATGGCTAGTGTGAAGCATAATTGCAATGGCTATAAGAAAACGAGACAAAAAATAACACAAAGCATTAGCAAGCTATAAGCAAGCGAGACAAAAAATAGTAGTGAAGTAGTGGTAAGTGCAACCATTAAGAAGACAATCTGCTTCATTTTTTAACGAGCTTGAAACAAAGAAAGAAATATGCTCATGTGGTACCCGTGGGTGGTTTGTACTCTTCCCCTAGCTGAAAAGCTAGCAGCTCAACTCCAACATGATTTCCATAGGTTGGGGACATGCCCTCCAAGCTTCGTTTCATTCATTGAATCTTCTCTTATCGCTAAAGTCTATACCAAAATAAAATCCTAGTTACTAATAGGAAAATGTTCACAAAAGAGGGAGGAAGAAAGAGGATCAACTGACCCAGGTGGATGAAAGGAAGGTTCAGGTATGATTTTTAGTGAAAGAATCGACTCAAAGGGATAGGTGGGTATTTCATTTTTTAATGAGTTTGACACAGGAAAAGAACTATGCTCATGACCTCTAGGTTCGATTCACAGACCTTTGTTTCATTTTTTAACGAGATTTCCACAAAGAAGAAAATTATGCTCGTCATCCTTTGTTTCATTTTTTAACTAGCTTGACATGGAAACAAGAACTTTTCTCGACTCTGGTTTCATTTTTTAATGAGCTTGGAACCTAAAATAAAACTATGCTTATTACTTCTTCTTGATCATGGCTTTGAAGAGGACAATGCTCTGGAAGGAATACATGTTAAGGGACATACCTCAATCATGGCTTCCAATAGCTCTTCGTTGGACGGAATAACAATGCTCTGGAAGGAATACATTTTGAGGGCCACAATAGTGGTAAGGACATCAGGCTCTAATATCCCTATTAAAGAGATCACCATGTCAACTACTATATATAAGTCAAAATAATCATAATCCAGAGTTGAACGCATGGAACATGTTTCCACATAATTAACCTGTGGCGGGGGCGATACCACTTACACATAAGGACCATTTAGGGAAGGTGAATGGATGACCTTCAAATGAGGATCATTAGACGAAATTTGATCAACAGTCACAATGTTTCCATTATAAGGGAAATATATCACTTAAAAGAGAGTGGACACGATACCTTTCATGGCATAAACATAATCTCTCCCATGGATCAAAGTAAAATCCAAAGGGTCTTGAACTACCACAACGTCAATATAGACGTTTTTCCCTCCTAAAGTAACGACTAATTGAGGAAGGACCCATAAAGGTTGAGTGATTCGTTTTTTAAAAGATAACATATTCTGGGTGATCGACACAAGCTGAGGACAACCCAAATATTTCGAAGTAGTTGAGGATAGAATACTAAAAAAATCACCTTCATCTATGATAGTCTGAGGGATGCTCCTACCACAAACCTGAAAAATGTTTTGGAAAGGTACGTAGGAAGGAACACAAGGTCCGGTTAGCCCATTCCAATTGAAACGAATGGCCTCATTACTTGGAGGGGGTTCAACAATAGGAGGATAAGTTCCCCCTTGTATAGTAGAATTGGTATTAACAAGAAAAACGTGAGAGATATCGACTTCACTCTCTAATGGGAGAGAAACATCGACCGATGATGGGATTGTATCGATCACTTGGTGGGTGTCACTCTCTAAAGGGAGAGTAGGATCGACCAATGATGGATTCGGGTCGACCACTTGGATTTCACTCTTCACGGGAAGAGTGGGATTGACCAACGAGGGAACCAGACTGACCACTTTATCTTCACTCTTCAAGGGAAGAGTGGGATCGAACGATGATGGAATCAGATCGATCACTTTAGCAACCAATGGTGGGTCGAGAGAGAGCTTACGATAAGCAGTTAGAATTTGTGGATGGGAAATAGTTATGTCTTCCAACAATTTTGAGGCTTCATCCATACAAGGGAAAAGGTGAGTTTGATGACTTCCTTCGCATAAACTACAAGGAAATTTGACTCTACTTTTCTTCTCAGGAACCTTATTTTCACTAGTTGTCACCATCATGACTTGTATAGGTTGATGACATGAGTTGTTTGGATCTCATGGACCACATGTCCAAAACCTTGGGAATACCAAGGAAATATTTAAGAAGGTGGTCACCCTTACAAAGCTTGCAAGGAAATTTTAGTTTTCGAGTTGTCTTGGTAGGCTTGTGAACCTCATAAATATTCCTAACCTGATTGAAAATAACTGGTTGATTGCTTCCAACATGTCCTACAGTGGTTGGAAGTTTGGCCCTTTTCTTATTTTTCTTCTTCTTAATCTTCCTTTTCTTCTTCTTCTTATCCACCTGGTTACTAGCTTCAGATATTTCACTAGGAGAAGGAGAAGAAATGGAAGAAGACACAAAAAGAGAATAAGGCAAAGGGTCAAGATAAGGTACTTGTTCTTGGGGTGAGGTGCTTGCATTTGAAGCATTGGGAGAATTTTTGATTACTAAAGTGGAAAACAACCATATCGGTAACCTGATAGTGAGTCTGAGAAGACTCAGTGTGGAAATATAAGGAGTACCAACGCTTCCAAAAGAAGGAAAAACAAAAATTTTCTCAGGAGAAGGGGTTTATTCGCTGGTAGTTCTAGAAACTGATGCCATAAAAAATGATTCAACCTAAGGTCCACTAAGGAAAAGAAAAAACACATGCTAAAAAATCTAGGAAGAAAATAGACAAACAAACCTTCCCACAATCAAAACACTTATTTGGTAATGAAATCCATTAATGTTGTGGGATTAATATAGGAAGGGGATAAGATAGAGTGGGTGGAACAACTACGTTGGTGACCTGCTTAACATATTTACACCCTGGTGCAATTTTCCACACGGTGAAAATGTGGGTTACCCTCCAAGGATCCCGAGTGAGTTTGACTAACGTATGTTCCAGGTACATCAAAGACTTTCTCCTCCATCATCACCTTGTGTATGAGCCCTAAATATTGTGGCCATTAAATTTACCACTTGCAACAACAAATCCTAGGAAACAATCGATAGTCGAGTATACACACAAGGGCAAGGCCGAAACCCAAAATCCCCTTGAAAGGTGCCTATGACCGAGGTGTGAACCTCGTAAGTGATCCCCAAGTGTCTAACGACACCATTTGTAATATGTGCAAACCACTCCACCAAAACCAATGAAGTAGGGTTAGTTACTCCATTGGCCCTAATGTGACCTCGTGATTGACCCTTGTGTGAGAAGGGCTACCCAGGACTGTGATGTGGCAAATGGATTTCTCTCCCTAACTCAAGATTTTATGTATGCTTTATATATTTAGAGATTTTTCTTCGCCACCTACTCCAAATCCATACAATTGATCTATTGTAGGTTTGAAAATCCCTAGAAAGAAAAATATCTATATGGATTTTAATTAGCACTTTAATTTTATGGTTTTTCGTTTACTCAGAGGTATGGAGGTGCAACTGGTGATATGTGACCTGAATATTAAAACCATGTAAAACGAAAATGAAATGCAAAAAATTCAATTTCGATGATTTCTAACTATGGAAAGGATAAGAGTCCTTTTTCCATTCCCAAATGCAGAAACCCAATGCAATCTACCAAATGAAAACTACAAATATGCACCACCCAAAAACTAGAATGCATTTTTTTTTTCATTTGATCCAATGCAATGAGATATGCAAAAAAAATTAATGCTTCGCTACTTTCAAATGGAAAGAAAGGAATCAATGTTTGACACAAAGAGACACTAATCAAGAAATAAGATCAAACAAAAATTCACTAAAAAAGGTCGACAAGTACCCAAAGAATATAAATGTCAGAATGATTCCAACATAAGTTCAAACAACAACCCAAATGATGTAAAAGAGAAAGAAAACAATCAATCTTGGCAATCCTAAAAAAATGAGCAACAAGAATTAGTAATCAAGGTTGGGTTGCGGTAAACAAGAGATTATTAATCATTGAAAACGCGAGATGTTTCAATGAAGACAAAAATATCTCAATACCAAACAACCTATGCAAACTCTAGTCGCTGAAAAGTTCCAAACAATCAAGCAATCTGAAAACTTTGCAAGATGAATATTAGACAACTGAAAGGTAGGATGATCCGAGAGATATTGTTAACCCAAGGGGACCATACAATTTCACAACTAGTAGAAGTTTGAAAACTCGAATAAAGAAAGGAAATGAGTGATGAATTTCAATTTCTTAATCAAAACAAAGTCAAAGACAAACCAAAAGAATTTGGGCTAAAATCCTCTTAACAACAGACTGAGAAAAACCAAGCAAAAACTCACAAATACACCTAAAAGGAGAGACTGGAACCCATGTTACCAAAGGAACAGAGTGCTATGGGGCTCCCTACAATACCAAGGGGGAGCGCCAATCATGCCAGTGGCACCCTGGTAGCCACTGGAGGGGAGTGTTAGTCCTTAAAAAGCTTAAAATGGCTTCCAAAAGATAAAAATCAGTAGAGACTCAGTCAATGACTCTGTAAACTCTTCAATAAAGAAGAGGGAAGGGGAAAATACTTGGAATCAAGCATCAATCAAAAAATATCTAATCACAATCAAGGATTCAATACGAACCAAAGGAAAGACTAGTCAAAGCCATTCCCCAGTGGAGTTGTCATTTTTCTATTATGAGAAATCTTACCCTAGAGACCGGTTAAGCTCCCCTTTGGACCAAGACCCCTTCTTTGGTCCAAATACATAAGTAAGTAAATGGTTGCTAATTTCCTTATAGATCTAGTTCAATACCAATCGAAATGAGAAAGAGAAAGAGTGTGGTGTACCTTGTTTCAACGTTT
Source organism: Picea engelmannii (assembly GCA_009831015.1). Lineage (NCBI taxonomy): Eukaryota > Viridiplantae > Streptophyta > Pinopsida > Pinales > Pinaceae > Picea > Picea engelmannii. The sequence goes on along the minus strand of ML786338.1, from coordinate 129,340 downwards.
TTCTCGTTTCTCCAAGCTTCGAGCTTGATCTCAAAGATACTTAGTGCGAGTCGGGACCTGTGATGAAAAACAAATAAATTATTTCTCCTATTCTATGTGATTAGATAAAATAGATCTATCTATACCCAATTTGACTTAAGCATAGACATTACAATAAACAACCATAATGAAAGGAATAGGCCAAGTTAATATTAATGGAAATCCAAAAGAAGGCACTTACAAATCAAGTTGATGTTGATGCAATCTTCTCCAAGATCTCCTCATCTAGCCCTTGCATAAAAGTCTTGAGATCAAAATGTTGATGCTTTCTCCCAGGATCAAAGGTTTGACACCCAAAATCTTCCTCCTTTCACCTTCGAAATGCCTTCAATTTATAGGATTGGGAGGCTCAACCACCATGAGTTAATAAGGGAAGTGGTTAAGGATATAGATCCATGAGTTGGGATTTGATCCTAAGATAGTTCCATATGATAATATTTGACCCAAAACAATATCATCTCTTCAGAGTTTTCCCTTAAGAAAAGGAGGGATTCACCATATTTTCCTCGAACCAAACCGATGCTCCCCTTGATTTAGAGATAGAGATCCAGTGGAGATCCCTAAATAAGGCCAAGGGGGTGCCACACTATGAAGTGGAGCTCCCCCAACATGGCCAGGGGGGCGCAACCCTTCTTAAATGCTCAAACAATGGTCAAATTTCCAAGTGAAAAGCATGTTTATGGCCTTGAAATGATGGGTTTCTTCCTCCAATATGACTTAGGGATCATGGAAAATATATTTCATGGTGTCAACGAGTTGTGACACTTGGAAAAGTGCATGTGACACTCAGTAAGGTGCATACGACACTTGAAAAAGTGCATGCGACACTTATTAAGGTGCATACAATAGTTTCTGATACTTGTGACACTTAGGTTGCAACACTTAAGTGTGGCATTTTGATGTGTAACACTTTGCCTCCTCTCTTGGATTTGCAAATAAAAAAAAAAAAACTAGTCATGGGTTATTGGTGTGAATTGCAATGCCATTGAAAACCTATTAGCAAGATTCACTACAAATGTGTTGTTCAATGAAAATTCGGAAGAGAGCACATTAGAGATTGATTGAACCCAAGAAAATGAGGTCATCTCTCTTTCTTCATGTTCACATAGTCCATATCTCTAAAAGCATCGAACATGCTGAAAAATCTAACATTGTTAAGGCATTGGTATCTAATATTTTGTTATTATTTGAGAACATTTGTTCACCTCTCAACCACTTAGTATATTATTCATGAAATCCCTTTTATTGCAATAGATACTTAGAGAAAAAAACACATAATTAATACTTGAATGTAAATCTCTCAACAATTCGCTAATCTTGTATAGTTTTTTTCAAACTCGTTGTAAAGATAACACACCGTTTTTCTTTGTTATGCACAAAATTATGTTAATGATTTTGTTTGGGATAAAAACAAAATCCATTAATATCAATGATAACTTGTATGTTTTTTATTAAATTTATGTATGATCCTATGCAAAATATACCTTGTCAACATCACAAAACCTAGAATTGGAATTACAACAATGAAAATTGTGATTCTATTCATTCAATTTTATACATTGTCAATTCTTTATACTCATTTGATCATTCCCATTTCCCCAATTTTACGTATCTTTATCTATGACACTCCTTGTTTCTAGAAACATTGAAATCAATGTAATGATACTTAAGTGTCAAATATTTGAGAATGCTCCTTAGATCTCTTCCTTTTTGCATCATCACAAGACCAAGAACAATGAGATGTATCCTTTAAATTATTGGAGCAACATTTTTTATGCTTGGGTGGGATTCTTAAGTAAGATATGGAGAAGGTAACATAATTCATTTTATCCTTATATCTATGCAATAGGGATTATGCTATAACATCCACTCTATAACACTTTTTTTTCATGGTTTGAGAAATAGAGTGAGAAATCAATGTCCTCAATAAGAACCACATACTTTGGGGTCTTGATGAAAATTTTTATTTACCTTTGTTTTTTTATC
>ML786338.1:109171-126996 GCA_009831015.1 Picea engelmannii | reverse complement strand
CCCCCCCCCCCCCCCACCAAATTAATATGTATAATAAATGGGTTAATCCCCATGATGTATAGGAACATTTGAATTCTATTTTATCAGTAATATAGTATTTATATATCCTCAGATGGGGTGCCACACAGAGGGGAAGGACACGCGGAACAGTGTCAGGAGGTGCCATAAATGTTGGCCACTGACTCCCATCTTCTCGCCATAAATGAATGGGAGCGAACCCAGGCAACGAACATCAAACGATGAGGCTCCTCACTCGAGCGAGTAGTACAGGCGATCAGCGCATTAAGACCTCAGCCTTAATGGCCATAGTTATCACCTTCGACCTTATTCACCTCCTTGGAGGATTTGTGATGCATTTGAGGTTTTCAGAGCCGAAGGCTGAACCTTCGAAGAGCAGGGACAGATCTTGGCTTCTAAGCATGCCACGAGAAAGGGGACGGCCTCGCAGAGGCGCGACATGGTACGCAGCTAATTCACGATGGAAGCGGCAGAAGAACTTTGAAAAAGCCTTGGCTCTAGCCAGCAGAAGGAAAACAAGGAAGTCCAGGAGATTGGGAATGCCTCTCATGGCGTATGTTGAGGAGATTGCGCTGGGTAAATCCATCCAAAGCTATACAGAGAATCTTCTATTCACGGTCCCGGACAATTGGAATCCCCTCGCCTGTTTCGAGAAGGATGCAGTAACCCCAACTCCAAGAACAATGCACAGTCCCAAGGATGCTCCAGCTAAGGAATTCACAGCTTGCTTCGTGGAGGAAGAATTCCAAAAAGGAATGGAAGGAAACAAAGAGGAATTTACGGTCGGCGAACCTCCTGAGGTAGTCATGTAGCGAAATAGGCAGATAGAGTACCTGGGTGGCAATGTAAATGAACGAAAGGATGAGGTTGACCAGCCACCACTCCTTCATTCGGAACACCTTGAATTAATCTTTGACATTCGCAGCATGGTGGATGACCAGATATTCAGGGCCATCCACATAAATCAACGCCTTGATCACAACTCTTCACAAAAAAACCCATGGAGAAAGTGAAGCAAATAGAGAGTTAATCCTCACACAAAAATGTCTAAGATTAAAGCATATAATGATCATGATAATCCCATAAAAAATGAAATTTATTTTTACACAACAAGGGTGAGCAACAACATACAAATAGAGAGCAAATTATGATCAAAATAAAAAAAGGATATCACTTGAAAAAACTATCCATTAAGGAACTATACCTTAAGCATTGGATGGTTTCTTGTCGTCACCATGATAAAATGTTAGAGATACATGCTCCTGAAAATGTCAAAAAATACCTTCCACACAGGTAGTTTAGTGACAAACAAAAATCGGGAACAAGAGACAATCTTTGCAAACTTGATGAAAAAAGTAAGAAACTAAACCCTAATGCAAAAAGACAAGAAGTTAATGACAAAAATAAACAGAATTGTTTTTACCTGTGACGAATGTCGGAAGTAACTTACCATGTTTATGAGTTGTTTCACTACAAAAATCCACATTGGAAATTACCTGCAGCAAAAAACGACGTGGAAAAACCAAGCTGGAAATTACATTGAGCACTAAATCATCCATACGACCCTCCTTGTAAGAGAAACACAGTCGTAGGACTTGCGTGGAGAGTGAAAGGGACATCCAACAAAGAAAAGAACAACCAATCAACCAAATGGAACCTCTAATCGGATATATCTTACTACCAATTAGACGAATCAAAGGTCTGAACAGTCAATTGCACCCTCAGGCAGAAAAAAATTGCAGACCAACTGAGAAAAAACGGTCGTACAAGTAAGGAAATGATCTTCTAGCATAAATTGGCCTTCTCACAAGAGAAATCAGCCTCTTAACAGGGAAATCGATCCTCCAGATGACAAATCAAGACTCAGAACTACAAAATAAGGCAGTCGAACAACAAAAATGTGAAATAGAACGATCGTACAACAAAACAATGTCATTTGTATGGTCTGTACAACCTCGGATTGGAGAGATGATTGGTTGGTTAGTTAGTGAACGAAAATCTGTACCCAACTAAAAAAATTCCACACAACTTTCTAAATCAAAATATATTAGCTTTGGAAGAAAAACTAGGTCCAATAAAAAAACAAGCTTGGTAATTACTCAACCTAAAAGTGCCCAAAACAAAATTAGGCTAATTTATTCAATTTTGGGCAAACAAAAGCCAAATTTAATGAACCAATACTCAATCTCATCTGATTTCTTTATTCCATAGACAATGGTGAGGTCATATTTAAAAAACAATGTACATAAATGTGAGAAATCTAAAAAACAAGGGTTAGGGTTTTGAGAAAAAAAATCTCAATCTTGTTGCAAAAGGCCCAAATCTAAAGAGAAGTCTTAATGGCTATTAGATATGATGACAAAACTACAAACTAAGGACAACCCAAATAAATATGTTACTATGTAAAAAAAATTAACAAAAACCATTGAAAGAGATAAGAGCATAGTAACCAACTGTGATAGCATGTTAGAATATTGAGACATATGAATAAACATACAACAATATTAAACACAAGAATCTTAGTTGTCTATCATCATATCCATATAACAAAAACATTTAATAATAATAAGAAAAAAGACAAGAAAAAAAGAGTACACCAGATATACGTGGTAAAATCCCAAAATGGAGAAACATCCACATGAAGGTATTGTCTTCTTTATTCTTCAAAAATCTTCAATCTTACACTTGAGATCCCACGCATCACACTCCATCTTTGTAAATGTGTTGAACCTGTACATAATAGATCTAGCTAGAAAATACCACACACATTTGCAGAAAGAAATTGAGAAAGAAGAATCAAGAGAGAAATAATGGAAAAATTATCATTAACCATATTCCACACTCAAAGAGTGAATAATTTACAATAGATATAGGATACATGAGTAACTAATGAGCCATAGTGGTGGTCTAGATTGATCTGGACACACACTAGCAGTTACAAGAGTAAATTGCCACCTAGTCTAGTCTCTCGGCAGTTACATGAGTGAACTGCCACCTAGCTTCCCACTATTCATCTAGCCATTTTCAAAGGTCATCCTTAATAACCCAAGCAGGGAAACATCAAAATTAATAAGATCTAATAATGTTGATCCTAAGCCTGTCACTAAAAGATGAAGACCTCCTCCTAGGGACAATGACCTTACAGTTGATGTAGCCTTAATTCCTACAACATCTTAATTAGTTCACTCGTTCTAGCTAGATGCCATGTTATTTTATTTGTTTATTGCTTTCTACCTTGGGATTTATGACACTCTAATTTTGGTGCCCTTGTGTGGTTGATTTTTATTTGATAGGCTATATGCTTTCTGATCATAGGTTGTGGTGACCATCTCACAACTCCTTTTTATAAAGTGCATGTATCTCTTTACAATATTAATGGAAGAATGAAGCATTTTATCAAATAAAAACCCTTTGCTACTACCCTTATTGCAAAAAATCCCATCCCAATGCCTACTACATTTTCTGCATATCTAATTCTATGAGCATAGTTGTTTTTCTTCAAGCTTAAGCATCATATGGAAAGAGTCCCCCAAGGTTGTATAAGACCTTTGCAATGATCCTCTAATTACAATATAGAGAGAGCTTATTTGTCAATGCTTAATGTGGTATATCGTTCTTCCTTTGAGAATTAATTAATTGTGAATATGACTTTAATTTTTCATCTCCTAACCTTCATTATCATTCCCTTAAAACTTGTTTCTTCTTAAGATGTAAAACTTGTATTTATGTTATATATCACAATCACATTGAGTACCAAATATAGGATATCTATGCACATGAAACCCTAACATTTTTTTACTTTTGCCAATGTCAACATATTGCTATTTACGATGTAAAACTTGTATTTATGTTATCAAGCATATCAAGGTTCAGGGAGAGATCACGAGTTCAAGCCTTGTGTCCTTGGGGTTGCGGTTTAGCACCTCATATCATCCACGGAGTAGGGAAGTATCGGGTGAGTTTCCCACGACATCTATTGTTGGGAAAACATATATCAAGGTACCAAATGTAGGATATCTATGAACATATGACCTAACATTTTTCTACTTTTTCCAATGTAAGGAGAAAACTCTAGAAATGGTTAGAAATGGTTTACATGATCTTAGAGATAACAAATATCGTTCATCGTTCTTCCTTTGAGAATTAATTAATTGTGAATATGAATTTAATTTTTCATCTCCTAACCTTCATTATCATTCCCTTAAAACTTATTGCTTCTTAAAACATAAAACTTGAATTTATGTTATATATCATAATCACATCGAGTACCACATATAGGCTATCTATGCACATGTAACGCTAACATTTTTTTACTTTTGCCAATGTCAACATATTGCTATTTAAAATGTAAAACTTGCATTTATGTTATCACAAGCATATCAAGTACCTAATATAGGATATCTATGAACATATGACCCTAACATTTTTCTACTTTTTCCAATGTAAGGAGAAAACTCTAGAAATGGTTTACATGATCTTAGAGATAACAAATATCTCTCTGAGGTTATTAATATTAAAGGTGATGTGGTCTCTTTTATAGTGGCTCTGCATTCCTATCATTGTGCAAGGAGGTTTTGATGACTACTCCCTATCAATGTGCAAGGAGGGTTTGATGACTACCCCCAATTTGCTCTGGTTCGTGGCTTTCAATGGTATTCGTTTTCGGAATTTAGTATGGCTCAAAGTAAAGGGGAAGCAAGCAAAGTTTCTTCCTTTCGTGGTCCCAAAACCCCTACACCAAGGTTAAGATAGAAGCTTACAACACAAAGCAAAGGTTTGAAGAGAAATGCTCAACCAAAGCTAAAAAAAAAAAAAGTATATGCAAAGATTATAGCGAAGCGTAGATCAATTCCAAATGACAAAATTGTGGAGGTTCAAGAATGGATTGCAGACCTGGTCTCCTCAAACTCAAGACACGATATTTTAGAATTGCTAAGACATATTAGTTAATGAAAGCGTTGGTGCCCAAGCTTTGGAGAAGAGTAAATAAGAACAAGAAGAAATCCTTCACAGTCTTAAGATCTTTGAGAACAAATTTGAAACTCTATGCCAGACAATTTTCAAGGCCAAAATCACTATTTAAAGGTGACAGAGGAAAATGGAAAAAATAAGCAGATGGAGGACTTTACTAACTCCACATGGAGCCATGCTAATCTAATTGAGGTAGACACTAATTCACAGCATTCAAAGCACACACATGATGAGGATGATAATATAGAGTTAGTTTTGGAGGTGACTTAGTGTTGGGTATGTTTTATATTCTTTGCAAAACTGAACCCAATACTATACATTGATATGGGAGCAAAAGGGGTCTGAGGAGTGTTTAAAAAAAATTAGTTTATTTTTACAATTTTTCAATACATAGTTTTTATTGATGGTTTTCTAATTCTGATTAAAAAGTTAATATTGTTAACTAATCCAAGTCAATGGAATAGAGGTTTGGATGCCACATGATCTTGTATGTAATATTATATTGTAAACAATAAAAACAGTAAATAGAAGATTCTTGTATGTAATATTATATTGTAAACAATGAAGATGGTGAATAGAAGATTGGAGGTGTCACTCTAAAGAGATTGCTGGTTTTCCATGGTTTTCCATGATGAATATGTGTGTCATTATATCAACTACACCTTCTCCACCTACATGGTTTGATCATATGCCTTCTCCACCTACATGGTTTGATCATGTTAGCAACAATTCTTGTCTTGGGCGTAAGAGTATCCAGGTCTGCAGGCTGCACGACAAACGCCCAAGCATAGCACAGAAAAATATCGTTTCTGGTTACCAATCAAGCAAGCGAGCAGTTTGATTCCAATGGCAAGGATTAATTGATGAAGCAGATTGACGGTCAGTGGGTAATTGCAGTCAGCCGAGTCACGCCAAGTATAGCGCAGGAGTTGTCAAAGAGGTGAGTGGTCATAATTATCCGTGGAGAACTCCCGAAGTAACGAGGGTCGTTGATCACGATCAGTTGATGCGTGGGTTCATTTCTTGAACTCGGGGTTCGTGAGTTCAGAGGGCGGACCATATCCTTTGGTTGCGCGAGATCGCGAGTCGTGAGAATTGTGGAAAGGAAAAGAGCCATCGCCTCTCGGGATTTCGCGGAGGGATAATGCCAAGATTCGACATTCCAACTCGCGAGGTCACGAGTTGCGAGAGGCACTAGAACTTAAGCCCTAGCCGACGGTTACGTGTGGAGGGCACCGACAATAAAAAGAGCTACACAGTATTGCCGAAAAGATCTCAGTCGTCCATCTAGAGGGACACGTGGTGCGCGATTAGGCTCCTCGCCTTTTCGCCCATCGCGACTTTGAAGCATAAGGACTAGCTCCTCCCAGCGGCGAGATGCGAAGTGCCGAAGGCGTCCAGGACCCGGGCCCACAGTATTGCCGAGAAGATCTCAGCCGTCCATCCAGAGGGACACGTGGTGCGCGATTAGTCTCCTCGCTTTTTCACCCATCGCGACTTTGAAGCATAAGGACTAGCTCCTCCCAGCCGTGAGACGCGAGATGTCGAAAGTGCCTTTGAAAATAGGCACAAGGTCACAGCCCGTGGTCACTTGGGGGTGATAGAAAGAACTGCGCAAAAAGCCGAAGCGCCGGGTTTTCGCTGCAGAAGGGATCACTGTGTTCTCCAGGTGCCAGTGCAACTTGATCTCAATCCTGATACCTGCTCGGAGTGAATGAAGAAGAGAGAGGGTGGTTGAAACCTCGCCTCACTCATTAATTGCAAGGTATGGATGCCCCGGCAGGAAGTCTGCCCGAGATGGTCCTCGGTATTGGTTTTCCCACAGAAGCCATGCCAATGTCCTCGACTCACCAGGGAAATCTGTGCACGCTAATTCGGCATTTAAGGGCTCAACTACCCCTTAGGATGAGCCATGCAAAGTTAAGGCGGCGTATGACAGAGAAGTGCAGGCCAGATTTGATTGAAGAGATGCCCCATCCTAAAAGTCTAAGACGCCTCTATTGGGCAAATGTTTTAGGAGTATATATACTTAGTTTTGCCATTTTGTAAAGGATCAATGGTTGAGCAGAGCCCCCAGTTGTAAAGCTTTAATGAAGCATTGTTGCTCTGGTTATGTATGAACTTTCGAGACTTCTTGCCTTATGAATGTCAGTTTATTTCATGTCTTTGTTTACATTGTGTTAGAGCAGCTCGGAATTGGAGGATCCAGTCGAGTTGTAGCTATTATAGGATGATGTTGTAATGGATCACTGTAATAGTTGCGCTGTCTCTAATCAATTCTTGTGATTTTCCCAGCGCTGATTGACTTGGAATTGGAGGATCCAGTCAAGTCCCCTTTCAGTTTCTTGAGACCATGAACCAAGCGAATCTTGCATTTAGAGTCTTTCTTCTGCAAAATGCTGAAAGCTTGTTGCCCAAAGCTGTTTGTTCACCTTTCTACTCATCTTTTAATCAACCCACTGGCTGAAGTTAGGTCGAGACCTCCTTTGTTACTTACGTACCAGACCCAGTCCCTGAGTTAGAGTAATATCTCCTCGAGTCTTTATCTCCATTTGATCACCCCTTTATAAACAAATTGTGACATTAAACTGATGGGAGTCGGGCTCTGCTCCTGCAAGCAATCCAGGAGTGACTTCCGACGCTAACATTTTTGGCGCCGTTGTCGGGGACGAAGTTGAAGATTTTCTCTGGGCAGAACGACATTGAGCCTTTGATTCTGAAGGTGCATCAGACATCAGAGCCCTTAAAGATTGCTACTGTGCACCTGGTGACTCCACTGTGGTGACTCCATTGTTTCCACATCACTGTTTCAGCTGTGACCACTGTTAGCGCCCCTAAAAGCTGACCCTAAGGAGCTTTCTCGAGAAGGTTTCAGCAGCTGCTTTCTCAGCATGAGAAGCTTCCTGGGGTAACGACAACGTTAGGATCTGGCCTTTGATGGTGAACAAGGACCAGACACATTCGGAGCTACACATCTTTCACCTGGCGACTCCATGGTTCAAGGATCGATTGGCGACTCCACTGATTCGATATAGAGAAAATCCTTGCTCGCAGGTTTGCTCCTTTTAATTTTTCTGTTATTCCTGGTTTTCCTAATGTTGTCCCCTCTCCGAATGAATGGAGCGATTATTTGCCCATATTTGGAAAGTGTGAAGATGACAACCCTGCTCAGCGCCTCAGTGAGTTTCATGAACTCATGCGTCAGTGGGAGATAGATCATGAGGATGTATTATTGAAAATGTTCATGTTCTCGTTAGCAAGGGATGCGCGTAAATGGTATCATTCTTTACCCCCTGCTGGCATTTCTTCACTCTCGGAGTTTCATGCAGCTTTCGTCCCTATTACCAAGAGTTTTATCCCTCTGTGTTAGTTTGTCATAACTGTAGTGAGGGATACCACAACTCTATACCGAATGAAGTTGTTTCGGACGTAGGCTATGAGGATGATCCTGAGGACCTGAATCAGAGCTCCATCCTTTCTCCTCCCCATTCGTTTGCAGCAGGGGGGGGCTATGAGAGTGACGAAGTTCCTAGGGAGGAGGATGGCGCTCTGAGTGAACTAGTGGTGCAGGGGATATTCCCCACTCCCCAGTGTGCAAAATTGGAATCTGAAGGCAGCAAAAAGGATTTTCCAGTCTTCGAGACAGATGATCTAAGCAGCTCTTTCGAAGAGATTATTGAAGATTTCTTGGACGCGTTAGCATCTGCCCCCGATGAGCCTGCTGTCTCAGAATTAAACAAAGAAGCCATTGTGGAAGGGGATTGTTCTTTCTTCCTTCACGAGATTTCCCATGATGTATTTACATTTGGGATTGAAAGGAAGGATCGTGAGGCCGTTCCTTTTTTACAAGATGGGGGAGTGCACGGAGAAGACGAGGAAGAACTAGAAGAGTAGCAGAGCACATATTTCATTCCAGAGCCAGTCAGCAAGCAGCCACTGCCTGAGATCATCTAGCCTACTTCAGTTATCCACCCACCTATGCTTATCAGATATATTCGGCCGCATGTGAGCAATTATGTAGCAGAGGAGGCTGTCTGTCACCAATTTTCCGAAATTCGCCACTCATTCTATGACCCTGTCGGTGAGTACATGGAGTGGCATATCCTTTATGCCTTGGAGCCGCCCTATTCCATATCAACTTCGCCCTGTCAGGAGAAGTTGAAGAGTGTAGTCGTTCTGCTGTCACGGTTACACTATCTGTTGGTGATCATCGACAGGAGGAAGGAGCTTCTATCCAGAAACTGCTTGAATGACTATGGTGGAAGTTTTCTTTCATCTAGCCCATGTAAAATATTTTACTAGCATTAGGACTGTATATAAATAAGCTCCTTTGAGCATGTAGCTTTATTTTGTTACTTTTATTTTTTGGCCTGTATTTTCAGCAGCGGGATGTTTTGAAGCATGACTCCATAGCCCAACAGCAAGGCACTGAAACTGCAAAATGAGTTCTTAGAGCATCACAGGGACAACTCTATCCCCCATGGAGCCTAATGTTAACAACAATTCTTGTCTTGGGCGTAAGAGTATCTAGGTCTGCAGGCTGCACGACAAACGCCCAAGCGTAGCACAAAAAAATCTCGTTTCTGGTTACCAATCAAGCAAGCGAGCAATCTGATTCCAACAGCAAGGATCAATTGATGAAGCAGATCGACGGTCGGTGGGTAATTGCAGTCAGTCGAGTCACGCCAAGTATAGCGCCGGAGTTGTCAAAGAGGTGAGTGGTCAGAATTCTCCGTAGAGAACTCGCGAAGTAACGAGGGTCGTTGATCGCGATCAGTTGATGCGTGGGTTCATTTCTTGAACTCGGGGTTCGTGAGTTCGGAGGGCGGACCATATCTTTTGGTTGCGCGAGATCGCGAGTCGTGAGAATTGTGGAAAGGAAAAAAGCCATCGCCTCTCGGGATTTCGTGGAGGGATAATGCTAAGGTTCGACACTCCAACTCGCGAGGTTGCGAGTTGCGAGAGGCGCTAGCACTTAAGCCCTAGCCGACGGTTACGTGTGGAGGGTCCGACAATAAAAAGAGCTACACAGTATTGCCGAGAAGATCTCAGTCATCCATCCAGAGGGACACGTGCGCGATTAGGCTCCTCGCCTTTTCGCCCATCGAGACTTTGAAGCATAAGGACTAGCTGCTCCCAGCCGCGAGACGCGAAGTGCCGAAGGCATCCAGGACTCGGGCCCACAATATTGCCGAGAAAATCTTAGTGGTCCATCCAGAGGGACACATGGTGCGCGATTAGGCTCCTCGCCTTTTCGCCCATCGCGACTTTGAAGCATAAGGACTAGCTCCTCCCAGCCGCGAGACGCGAGATGCCGAAAGTGCCTTTGAAAATAGGCACAAGGTCACAGTTCGTGGTCACTTGGGGGTGATAGAAAGAACTGCGCAAAAGGTCGAAGCACCGGGTTTTAGCTGGAGAAGGGATCAATGTGTTCTCCAGGTGCCAGTTCAACTTGATCTCAATCCTGATACCTGCTCGGAGTGAATGAAGAAGAGAGAGGGTGGTTGAAACCTCGCCTCACTCATTAATCGCAAGATATGGATGTCCCGACAGGAAGTCTGCCCAAGATGGTCCTCGATACTGGTTTTCCCACATAAGCCATGCCAATGTCCTCGACTCACCAGGGAAGTCTGCGCACGCTAATTCGAAATGTAAGGGCTCAACTACCCCTTAGCATGAGCCATGCAGAGTTAAGACGACGTATGACAGAGGAGTGCAGGCCAGATTTGATTGAAGAGACGCCCCATCCTGAAAGTCTAAGACACCTCTGTTGGGCAAATGTTTTAGGAGTATATATACTTAGTTTTGCCATTTTGTAAAGAATCGATGGTTGAACAGAGCTCCTGATTGTAAAGCTTTAATGAAGCATTGTTGCTCTAGTTATGTATTAACTTTCGAGACTTCTTGCCTTATGAATGCAAGTTTCTTTTATGTCTTTGTTTACACTGTGTTAGAGCAGCTCGGAATTGGAGGATCCAGTCGAGTTGTAGCTATTATAGGATGATGTTGTAATGGATCACTGTAATAATTGCGCTGTCTTTAATCAATTATTGTGATTTTTCCAATGCCGAGTGACTTGGAATTGGAGGATCCAGTCAAGTCCCCTTTCAGTTTCTTGAGACCCTGAACCAAGCGGATCTTGCATTTAGAGTCTTTCTTCTGCAAACTGTCAAAAGCCTGTTGCTCAAAGCTGTTTGTTCACCTTTCTTACCAAATCTTCCACCTACTCATCTTTTAATCAACCCACTGGCTGAAGTTAGGTCGAGACCTCCTTTGTTACTTACGTACCAGACCCAGTCCCTGAGATAGAGTAATATCTCCTCGAGTCTTTATCTCCATTTGATCACTCCTTTATAAACAAACCGTGACATTAAACTGATGGGTGTCGAACTGTGCTCCTGCAAGCAATCCAGGAGTGACTTCTGACGCTAACAGATCATATGCCAATGCTTTTTGACCTTTAAGCTAAATAAACATTTTTTTATCAATCATATCATTTTTGTGTTCCTCTTATAGAAAGAACTCAATTATATGAAAAAGTCTGATGAGAATCCATAGTTGAAATTATGGTCTTATGCTTGTGCTTTTTGACCTTTAAACTAAATAAACATTTTTTATCAATCATATCATTTTTGTGTTCCTCTTATAAAAATAACTCAATTATAGGAAAAACTCTGATGAGAATCCATAGTTGAAATTATGGTTTTCCTTAGATATCCTTAGTTGAAGCTCTGGTTTGCCTCGAGAGACATATTCCAACTAATGTGGATGATATAAAATTTGTTTTTTATATAATAGAGATTTGACTACGTTTTTGGCTTTTAAAAAAAAAAATTGACCAAAGTTTTTTATAATAAAAAAATATTAAATGTTTTTTAAATTTTTGGAAATAAAAATTTAAAAAAATGAAATTTTAAACAGAAATTAAAATTAAAAAATAATAGATAACTGATAATTTACATATAAATAAGTAAAATTGATTGATGCAGATTAAGAATTTCCCAAATTCTTTAGGAAAAAAAATTAATATTGAAATTAGTAATATTCATACAGAGACTTTTGAAAGAATGGCCATTGTATAATTTTTTTATAAAACTGAAGACTATAATTTTTTTAAACAGGATACTTTACACTTTGATATAATACTACAATACAGAGTATGACTATGTAGAGGAAGTAGTTCTGGAAAAACAACTAATAAGTTATTTTGTAAGAGACTTATTATATTTACTATTTATTTATAATTACTTTATATTTACTAATAAGTACTTTTTTCTATTTGAAAAAACAAAACAAGATAAACATTCTCCTTATTAATGAATAAATTCATAAATTGAAACCCATTAAGATGTTTCTTTGCAGAAAATATTCTTATCTAAAAATTTAAAATTAATAATAATGAATAAATACTATTCTCTATAAAAATTATTTAAATTAATAATAATGAAACATTAATATTTTCATATAATTAAGTAAACTGATGCAAATTAAAAATTGCAAATTAATATTGAAATTAGTAATAACAAAAAATTAACACTCCATATCAATAAATAAATGAACAAATTGAAACATATTAAAATGTTTCAATAAATAAATGAACCAATGAAAACATCTTCAGATGTTTTTTTTTTTTTTTCCACTGTAGAAGATTCCGTACTGGAAACTCACTCCAGATACTTCCCCACATAGTGGCTGGTATGGAAGTGATAAAGCTTCGCAGTCCCAAGGGACACAGGTTTCAAACTCGTGACCTCTCCCCAAACTGGAAGAGTGTGCGCACGTCTTAACCAATTGTGCTATCCCATCTCTTAACCAATTGTGCTATCCCATCTTCAAATGTTTCAATGACAATATTTTTTTAAAATAAATATTAAGATGTTTCACTAAATAAATGAACCAATGGAAACATATTAAGATGTTTCAATGACAATAATTTTTTATTTAAAAAGATGACAATTAATAATAATGAAAAATCAATATTCTCCATACAATTAAATTGATGCAAATTAAAGTTACTCAAATTTGCTAGGAATAGAAATGAGTAATAACAAAAAATTTAATATTCTCCATAATCAATGAATAAATTGAAACATATTAAGAGATGTTTTTTGAATAATCTTCCCATGTCACAGAAGGAGCCGATGTTGTTCTGATATCGTCTATCCCAGGTTTACAAGGGTGCGCTTTATCATTTTTTATAAATGACACAATCCCAACTAGTCTCGTTTTCAGTCTCGAATTATGTCCCTCAGCCTACCCCGAGTGTATACCTTGCGCCAAATCCGTCATTCTTAGTTCAAAGGTACCTGTCTCAAGCATGCACGCAGAGCTCTGCAAAGATCTATTCTCAAATCACCCTTATTCTTTCTGTTTTTTGGGGAAGTAAAGGACAGAAATCGATCTAATTCTCAAATCACCCCTATTCTTTCTGTTTTTTGGGAAGGAAATGAATGAAAACATAGGCTCTGCACAGTCAGGCGTGTAGTATATTTAGAGTCAACATCAAGCGTTGATAATATAATTTAGTTACAGAGATAAGAAACTGGAAAAGAATAGAGTAAAGCCCAAAAGTAAAGAATGAAAAAGACTGAAATGAGAGGAAAACCTTTTTCTTCCATTCGTTGAATTACACTAATACTGAAATACACAAATTCCTATTACTCATAAGCCCATTTTATCTCCATCAATCCCCAAACCCTTATCTTATTCATCATAATTCTGAAATAAAAAAATTTCTATTATTCATTACTCGCACCAAGTCAATTTTATCTCCCTCAATCCCCAAACGCCTAATCAATCCTTATAAGCCAATTTTATCTCTCCATACCCAAATCCAAGCCCCCCTAATCAATCCTTATAGCCAATTTTATCTCTCCATACCCAAATCCAAGCCCATTTTATCTTTCAATCCCCAAATCCAATCCTAATAAGCCCATTTTATCTCTCTGAATCCCCAAATTGACCGATCCCAAATGAGCCCATTATATCACTCAATCCCCAAATTGATCCCATTTCAATCCCTAAATGCTTTATACAAAATAAAAACTTCATAACCTATTGTATCCATCATAATTCTTAAATAAACAAATTCATACTATTTATCAGCGCTTCTTATCTCCCTCAATCCCCAAATAAATCCCAAATACATCATAATTCTGAAATAAACAAATTCGGATTATTCATCAGCGCTTCTTATCTCCCTCAATCCCCAAATAAATCCTAAATACGCCCATTTTATCTCTCAAACCCCACATGCTAAATGCTATATTTTAACATAGATTTGATGAAATAATGATAATAATTAAATCCTATATTAAAATAAAATAACAAATTATCTTATCCAGCATACACCATAAACCTATTCTATCCATCATAATTCCAAAATAAACCTTATATCTATCTTATCCATCTTAGCCAATTTAAGACTAAAACAAACTGTATACAATAGAAAAATCTTCATATTATCAGAAGCATACACACAATATCATCTTAATTAAAAATTAAAAATTATTAAAAACAAATCTTTTCCAAAATAAACTCTATACAATAAAAAGAGCTTCATATTATCGAAAACATACACAAAATAACATTATTAACTAATAATTATAAATTATCAAAAGCATAAAAAAAAAACATCATCGTTGATTAATAATTATAAAAACATCCAAGTAGAATTATCCATACATCGCAAAATAGACACCCATCAACAGAAATGAACGGAAAATTGAGACCTCTAAAGACATCCAGCATCTCCAACAACATACAATGTTCAACACCCGCCACCTTCCCTGGTTCAGAGCACGAACACGAACAGACACTTGGAACCCAAAGCTTCATCATAACCTCCCAGAGCTCTTCAGCTTCACACATCCGCCTGCCCACAGCTCCTGCAAAGATGTTAATGATTCCATACATGGCAGCTCTTCTAACTCAGAGCACCCACTAACATCTAGAAGTCGAAGCTTTGTCAGCTGCGCCAACCCCCGTATGCTCTTCAGCTTCACACATCCATCTGTCCGCAACTCCTCCAAAGATACCAATGTTTCCATACTTGGCAGCTCTTCTAACTCAGAGCAACCACTAACATTTAGGAATCGAAGCTTTTCCCACTGCAACAACCCCGGCATGCTCTTCAGCTTCACACATTCATATGCGTAAAGCTCCTCCAAACATATCGGCATCTGCAAAGGCGCCTGCAAAATGTTCACATGCTTCAACCGTAAGAAAGATCTTTATATATGGGCTATCATTCTCATCTACAAAATCTTTCGAAATCCTTCGAGACATTGTGGTGTGAAATCAATAGCGAGTAAACATAAAACCGCACCCAACACAAGAAATTTCGATTTACCTGTGATTTATCTTCTGACACTTGTAGATCCATTGCATTCTTCATTGGATTCCAGGAAAGCAGGGAAGATCAGGGACATTGGAAAATAGACACACAAGTGGGGAAGGTGTGGTATGAGCAAAGGTCAGACTAAATGGGAGGTGAGATGTGTTAGCAGTTTCTTCAGCAGGGAGAAATAGTGGAGAAGATTGCAATGGAAAACATATTGATGAGGAGATATATATAGCAATAAACATCAAACCCTTTACTCCTCGTTTTTGCTGATGTTTGAACACGCGTTTTCGTATTTGCTGATGTCTGAACACGAGTTTTCGTAGTGGCCGACCATCAAGCGCGCCAAGCCTAGTTGGGGTAAAAAAAAATATACCTACTCCTACGAGCTTTCAATGTACAATTATTCGAGCGCGCCAAGCCTGTATGTGGTCACAGGTCGTTTAAGATCTCTCATAAAGATAGAAAACGCAAACGATGAAGGGACCACACTTAAGATAGTGACGGCGTTAAAAGATGTAGAGCAGTAAAGGACAAGACGCTGTCCAGTTAAAAGCTGTCACTCACTGGAAAAGATTAAATGAGTGGACAGCACTAAACTTTGTGACTACTTTCTCCATTTTTAATATGCCATTCATACTCCATATCCAGACAAAAACAATATATATTTTGGTTTTAAAATGTGTAATTTTTAAGAAAATATAAAAAATTTAGCGACGCCTATTAATTCATCAATCAATTCTGGACCAAAACACTAAATTTTGGATTAATTAAAAAAACAATAACTAGCATATCTCGGAAGTTGAGAAAGGCAAAGTGGACCAAAACACTAAATTTTGGATTAATTAAAAAAAAATTAACTAGCATATTTCGGAAGTTGAGAAAGGCAAAGCTTGAGAGAAGCATTGTCTAACTATTATATGAATTTGTTTTTTTGTCAGAATTTGACAATATAAATCTGCACGAAATCACTATTTCTTTGTTGTTTAAAACTCATTTCTGAATGTAGAAATGGATTTAGCATGCTGAAAAACCAGTTAGGCACTCGGATGATCCAGAAATAAATCAATCAAATCTGCGGATCTAACAATTTCTCGCCAGATTTTGGGTAAATGTCCCTCAAAAATATTGTTGGAAAAGAGTCATTCCGTAGAACATTTAGACTATGGCAAAAGTAATAGCATATTTTATGAGCATTATTATAATGGCACATTAATTTTGGCCCTCGGGTGTAGATTAGTTGGAGATGGAGTGCACTATTAAGGCTTTCTGTTATGTGATGTCGTTGGTTCGAACCTCAACTTACCTTGTGTGTCGCGCGTGGGACATCGTGGTACGAGCCTACCCTAGTTGTTGATTCTGCCAGATACAAAAAAAAATAGCACATTAATTTTTTGCATGCTTAAAGGAGAAAATGAATAGTTAACTCGTGCAAATTATTTAGGTCGAAGTATAATCGATAGTAATTTGTTAACAAGTATTTGATGCACGCATTGTTATCAAATAGACATAAATCAAAAAGACACTTTTAGTAGCATCACTAAGTACTAGTGAATATAGAACAACGAGCCACATAAGCATCTAGAGTTCTGTGCATTTCCCTATCATAATAGAAAATGGTAAGGGTGAACAAAGGTTTGAGATTGGATGTTGTAATTGTGAAAGCGACAAAGAACACGTGTGTCTCTTCTTTCTTTCATAGTGAGACATGGGCCAAATCTTTCATTTTTTTATAGTGTTTGAAGGAGAATAATAGTGTGATTCACATTCCTTCTATAGTAGTGGTGTGCAACATTGTTGTGAAGGTCAAGTCTTGGAATTCGGTGTTACCAATGTTAATGATAGACCTTGTTAAGGTCAATCCTTGGGATTTATGTATAAGCAATGACCAAGCCATCTTAAGGGGGATTTATTTCTTGTTACCTTGTTGTATGGGTGGAATTGTTATATGATTTGGTTGGGTTTGGTATCTTGAATGGCCAATGTATTTATCAAATGTCACAACAATATCTATTGGCAAATTTGGAGGGCTACTTCTTGGTGTGTATGCAATTCGCATGGTTGCTCCAAGAGTACCATTGACCATCCCTGCCTGGAGCCCATAAATTGCAGGATAGCATAACTTGTTGGCCTACACATAACAATACATGTTTTTCCAATTAGTGGTCATCATGTTGGTGTGTTTCTGAACCACTTATGAATTATGTGACACTTCACACGATTGCCATATTTAAGTATTGGAGCATGTACTTGTTATGGTTGTTGACAAGAATGTTTGTTGCAAAGAAGTGGATTGAAGCATCAAATCTTTGACGCTCTTTGGTGAACAAGAATCGGTGAGTCCCAGACAAAAGGAGGTTCCAATCATCTACTATTGGTGTAGCATTGTGAATGTTTACCAACACCTAACATAATTGGGCATGGGTTCCAGCAATGTCCTGTTGTTGAAAGATTGTTTCCAAATTGATTAACCTTTACAGTCTTTACCCATAAA
>ML786338.1:41945-67477 GCA_009831015.1 Picea engelmannii | reverse complement strand
GCATGGTTGATGCTCTTGTTTATGGTACAGATTGATATTTGTTGAGGATTGTTGCCTCATCTCAGTTGGTGCTGAGAATGCAAGTTGAGTCTTGCATATAGAGCTGGTTCTCTTGTAGAGTTGTACTCTATTCAGTTGTTGCTCATAAACCCCAAGGATTGTAGTCCGTAATAAAAATAAAATTGTACATACATCTTGTGTTCTTTGTGTTCTTTGTGGTGATGACTTGTTGATGATATATTGTTGATATATGTTGCTGATATGTGCTCACATCTAACTGGTTATAAATGACAACAATGGGTAATGAATAAATGTTGAAAGCTAATTGATGAGTTTTTGTGCAAGAGGGAAGTTTTGGGAAAAAGAGCCCCACACTCATTCACCCCCCTCGTCTAAGTGTGGTAGGTGTGTCCAACAATGAAAGCATTGTACAAGAGCTACAAAGATTAATCAGACAGTATGAGCTAGGAAAGATAGATCCCTTACTGAATAGGGCAGTACACCAATTCTCTAAAAGGAGAAGAACAAATAAGAAATTACACTTGAATGCTCAAATAGGAGAATATGATATAGACTTTGTGGTTCTCGACTTAGGGTCGGAGGTCAATGTCACGACGAAGCAAACCTGGGAACTAATGGGAAAACCAAAGTTGATCTATTCCCCTATCAGGTTTAGGATGGCTAATCAGCAAGTTGTAATCCCCTTTGGAAGATTGGAACATGTCCCTATGGACATCGACGGAGTCAGAACGTTTGCAAATTTTGAGGTAATTGAGATAGGTGATGACAATTATCCTTACCCTGCGCTGTTAGGAATTGATTGGGATTTCAATAATTCCACTGTGGTTGATTTAAAGAAAATACGTATGACATTTGAATGATATGGCCTTAGGGTCATTGCACAGTTAGATCCAGATGAAGGTCAACGATACACCGAACCTATCAGAGAAGAAGACTGCGCATATGAATTGGAAAACATATACAAACTAACATCCATACAACATGATTACATTAATCCTACGACCGATGGGAACCTAAGATGGCGAAGTGACAACGCATGTTCATCAGATTCAGAAGAAGCATTGGAGAACTGATAGAAAAAAATGTATGAAGTATCTACAAGGAGATGTGCTAGATTAACTAGAGAATTTCGTTGGATCGGCACAACAGTAACTTACCCACCTTTGATGGTTTGAATCCTTTAGAAGCCTTCTTATCAGAACTTGAAGCAAGTGTACCAACACGACAGAGATTGTTGGCAATGGATGAGGCCTTAAAAGAAACACCAGCAAGATGGTGGGGGACACACGAAAGAAATATTACAAACTGGGTACAATGTCATACTTTGATGACAACACGGTTCTCAGCACAAGCCGAAAGCTGCGAAGTAAGGTACACAGGTTGAAGCTGCCCAAAGGACCATGTGTGAAGCTGTGAAGAGGCCTGGAGCGACACTCCATAAGAACAATGGGTGCACAAATTTATTAATACGTTGGACACGACCCCTATGAACTGGTACCTTCAAGCAGAGTTGTGCCTCATTACTGCAGATTGGGAAGGTATGACTCATAATTTTGTAACTAAATTCTTATTTGAAAGTCAATATCCTTTAGTAGATCAAGCATTACATATTGTGAGACATAAAGTATTTGAGGAGTCATCTAGGCTCCCTTTGGAACAAGAAGAGGATGAATGGACTATGCCTCTCCATAAGCTACAAGGTTGTTACAACATCAATGTTGATGAAGACGAAGATCCTAGGAAGGTGAACATCGCAGAAACATAAGGCCAAAGAGATGTGGAAGGAGTAGGAGTTGAGTTACCATTCATTGGACAACCGATCAAGATCAAGAAATTCAATATAGGAATAGAGGAGACATTGAAACTTGCCAATGCTGGACATACTGGATATTACAGGAAGTTCATCAAAGGATATGCCCAAATTACAACACCCATGGAGAATATTTTGAAGAAGGACTGTCAGTTTAGTTGGACAAAATAATGCCACTAGAGCTTCAACATACTGGAACAAAATATGGTTACTGTGCCTATTCTGGTCTTCCTAGATTGGAGCAAGGAGTTCCATGTGCATGTCGATGAATCATCCATTGCATTGGGAGTTGTGTTAGCACAAACAGGAACATGAGACATCGACCACCCATTAGCCTTTGCTACTAGGAAGCTATCCACAACTGAGATTAATTACACCACCACTAAGAGAGAAGGACTAGCCATGGTGTATGTGCTGCAGAAATTTCTCCACTACTTGTTGGGAGGACACTTTAAAATGTTTACTGATCACTCTGCACTGAAATACCTAGTCAACAAGCTAGTGTTGGGGGGGATAATATGTAGATGGCTTATGTTATTTCAGGAATATGATTTCGAAATTGTGGTTAAACCAGGAAGAATGAACAAAGGTCCTGACCACTTGTCGAGGTTGGAACATGGCAAAGAGCCCACCAGTTTGGAGGATACACTGCCAGATGCACAGTTACTAGCCATTAGAAATATAGATGACCAATTCGTAGAGATAGTCTAGTTCCTGTCAACAGGAATGGCACCTAGTGAGTATACAATTCCATAGAAGAAACAACTAGTAGTGCGTGCTGTAGAATTTTCACTTATAGCTGGACAACTATACAAGATGGGACTTGATGAGATACTGAGAAGATGTGTTATGAAGGCAGAGTGACCATTGATCCTCGCTGAATCTCATTAAGGCATTGCAGGGGGACACTAAGCAGGCAAATAAACTGAACATAAGGTTCTTAGAGCTGGCCTATGGCAGCCTACCTTACATAGATATTCTAAAGACTACTACAAGGCCTGCGATGTATGCCAAAGAGTTGGGAAACCGTCCAGAAGAGATGAAATGACTTTAGCATTGCAGCTGACCCTACAAGCATTTGAGAAATGGGCCATTGACTTCGTGGGACCTATAAACCCACCAGGGAAGCACACAGGAGCAAGGTACATCATCACTACAGAAAAGATGGAGCGAACAAAGTGAGAAAAAGAGCAGAAAAGACGGAGCGAACAAAGAGAAAGCAAATCATTGGATGAGGAGATTAGGGATGATAGATCAGCAAGGAAGAAGGATCGTGGACAACTCAGCAAGCGGAAAAATCCACCGTTGGATGATTTGAAGCACTCCGTGAGAAGGAAGGAAAGATAGGTTGGCAAGGCCCTAAAAATGCGGGTCAAGTTGACCTAGGGTTTTGACACCTAGGTTTCAGCATAAGGATGTCGGTGAGTGATTCTAATGTATAAATAAAGGTCAAGAGGACCTGGTTCGGGTTGGTTTTTGGTACGATATTGTTGTTCTAGTTTATTGTGATATGAGTTATTATTGTTGTGTAAGAGAAAAGAGCTAAGTGTGAGAGCCTTCTGGTATTGTAAGATCTCCAACTGGGTGCGGAGATCAAGWYCTTCAGCTGGGTGTGTAGGAAGGAGAGAGACAGAGAGAAGAAGAAASAAGATCTGCTAGCCAAGAGCACAGACAAGAATTGTATGCTTCATCTTACTACATTATAAAGCACAGTTTTGTGGACGTAGCCCTAGAGAGAGGGTGAACCACGTATATCTTGTGTCATATGTGTGATTGATGCTCTGTTCTTTGTCATTGATATTCTGCTATTACATTACTGTTTTAGATCTAATAGATAGTTGTGCGGAGTAGATCTAAGATGATAAGTGATTTATGCCTATTGTATTGTTCTGCATTAGATCCACTTGATATTCCCCTTGGTTGTAGACATCTCTATCCTGCAACCCCCTCATAGCTACTTCGGGTGAGACTGCATCTGCTTCGCAGGTGTTGTGAATGGGCTAGTAGTTAGGGCCTGTTGGTGCGCTCTTGGAGCCAAACCCTGGGTCTGCCCCTGTGCCAACAGTCACGACATTTCAGGTAGATGGTTTCTTACAATAGTTTCATCTGGTAATCATGTACAATAAAGGTATTCATAATAAGGTTACAGATATGTTGTGAATACCAGTGATTAATGCATAGACAATAATAAGGTATAATCCTTTAGCTCATGAAAGATATGTTGAACAATATGCTAAGGATGATGATTTTAAAGTTGTATATGATGCATTAACTCATGGCAATCAACAGTCATATTATCATGTGCATGGCAATTTGTTATATCATCTTGGAAATATTTGTATACCCAGAGATGAAAGGGTAGATGTAATTAGAGAAGCTCATACATCTCTCCTTTTTGGTCATTTTGGGGTTGGTAAGACAGTAGCTAGTTGCAGAGATATTGTTATTGGCCTCGAATGAATGAGATAGTTTCCAAGTATATCAAAGGGTGTGTTATCTGTACCACAAGAAAGCCTAGCAACATAAATTTGGGGTTATGCACACCACTTCTAGTACCTCCCCAGCCATGGGAAAGTATCTTCATGGATTTTGTAGGGGGTTTTCCAATGTCCAAGACAAGTCACGATTACTTATATCTTGTTGTGGATAGATTCAGTAAGATGTGTATTCTAATGCCATGCAAGAAGCAGGTCACAACTGAACAGACAACACAAATTGCGAATATTTTGGTTCATTTTGGACTTCCTACATATATTATATCAGATCGAGACTCTCGATTTTTGGAAAAATTTTGGTCTCATTTATGAGAGCTCATTGACACTAAGTTAAATAAGAACACAACTTTTCATCTACAAACAGATGGACAAAAATAGGTGGTGTTATCACTGAAATTTCGTTCGCAAATGGTTACAGAAATCCAACATCTTCAAACAACTATGAGTTCACCCATGGACAAGAATTACCAAAAAAACATTTCCAAAAGGTCCAAAACTATACAACCAGTTATAAAATCAAGATGCGCTATGACTACATAGGGCACGCGCGCACATGCGCCATCAAGAAACATAGGAAAAGCGCACATGCGCACGATGCACGACTGTGGACGCTAAAAGCTGCGCACACCTGAGAACGGCGTATTTATGATGTTGGTTGGCCTCCCACCCACTTCTGGTTCAACTTCGAAGTCGATTTTACATCCAAATCTCGGCTAGATCCGGTTGGGTGGCTGGTCAAAGACCTAAAGGTGCCCTAAACAACCCCTTTTCACACTAAACAATGGTTGCACAATACCTCAAAGTGGTGCTATAAAACAAGGCCATGGGTGCACTACATTTTCAATGAATTCATTTGTAAGGTTATGCTGCTACTATTCTCTTGGGGAAACCTCTTTTATTATCAAGAGCATACTAGCACCATTCCATTTGGGCAATCCACATCACCTTTTGAATGGGTTAGCTTGGGATTCTTTCACCATTTCTTCCAAGTTTCCAAGTTGTAAGAAGAGTTCAATATTGGGGGTCCAGGAGCCCTCCCTTGGAGGAAGAAGGGACCCAAAGTCCCCTTTCTCTTTGGTGTTTTCTTTCTCACTAATACAATCCTTTCCATTGGTGACATGAGTCTTGTTTGTTTCTTGTTATTATGTCCTTATGCACAATAGTTTAGTTGTTTTTTCCTTTCCTAGTTTAATTCTTAGCTTAATATTTTATGTTTATTCTTCTAACCCTTTTCTTTAATGCTGTCTTGCTTAGCTAACCCAACTAAGCTTGTAAGCACCTCTATTTTTCTCATTTAGGTGAAAAAAGAGGTGCAATAGATTGGCGACTCCAATGGGGAAAGGTATCAATTTCCTACCCCATTTGGGTTATTTTAGCTCTTATTTTTGTTTATTTAACCTGCAGGTACCATAACCGGCCCAAGCCGACCTGCAAAACATCCAATTCAAAGCTGAGTTGAGAGAATTCCATCCGAAATTTTTTTCACAACCGTGTGACAGTTGTGCATGGGTTTATTGGCCCATAGTTGCGCATCGTGCGCACGTGCACCAAAACCACTATATTACTCAGTGCCTTCTGCACACCTACACCCAAAAGTCTTTTTCAGTTCGCGCATTGGCGCTCAGAGTGCCTCTGTCTAGTCTGAGACCCGCGCACCTGTGCAGAAAAATACACATTGTAAGCCTTTTTGTGATTTGTGGAAGGCCCCTAGCCTTCTTAAAATTGATTTCATGCACATTGTAACAAACACCACACTTAGTTTCCTCTCCATATAAAGGGATTAGTCAAAACATAGGCACTTAGGGGGTTTAATATCATTATTTACTCTTTTGCTTTCATTTTTCCACATGGATGTCTTGCTTTGACTAAGAGTATAAGTTGGAATCATTTGTAATCACATATAAAACTTGCATTGGGACTAGAAATTGGATATCAATCCTTGAGTATGCTCTTCTCTCATGCTCCAAAGCAATCTTGAGAACCAGAAAGAGGTTGAGGGAAAATTTCATCTCCCTTAAAAAAGAAAATTTTTTTAGGAGAGGACAACAACCCCCTCGGGACTCCTCTTAGTTTATTTTTCAAACACATCTCAAGATTGTAATGGGCCCATACATGTCCACATGCTACAAAGATAGGATAGTGTTGAAATTTACTTTCTTAGATTAACTCACTAGGGAAGTTTAAAGGTTTTGTAATGGGCCCATACATTCCCACATGCTACAAATCTAGGATAGTTTCAAAGCTTTCTTATATTAAATCACAATAGGGAGTTAAAGGAATAGTAAGGACCCACATGTCCACATGTTAGTTTCCTAAAGACTTTAAAATTATGCAAGGTTGTACCAATGACACATAGTAACTTAGGTAATCAACACTTGTAAGGTCCAAGCGAAGTCCACATGCAACAAGGTGACACCTAAATTATTAAAAATTGGCACACTTTCACTTGTTCACACACAAAGTTCACCAATCACTCACATAGTTTTCATCTCAAAACGTGGAGGTTAAAGTAAGTTTCCTCCAAAGGGATTCCGAAACACCCCACTCTTTTCTTGACGAAACTGTTCACTCCCACTTAATTTCAATGAGATTGGCTCACACCCCTAATCTCTCAAACAACCACATCTAAATTTTTTCTAAAAACTCGCTAAGTTTTCCTCCACAGAAGGTGCCAAAAGAAATCTTTTAGTCTAGGTAGGATTTCGGGGATAGGCATCCAAATAACTCTCCATTATCTGGTTCTCACATTTTCAAAACAATAGAAGTGGTCAAATAGGGAACTTTAAATCCTCCAAGTCAAGTGTTCCTAACACCATAAGCCAGGGAGATACCCGTAAAGGGTTGATGGCCAAGGTCCGGTTGTTCTATGCGTCCCCCCTTGAGGCACCCACTGCTTGGATGGGATCCAACCCATGATCCATTTCTTAGGCCGAAAATCTAAATGTCGCACTTTGACCGAGGTACCTAGTGACCAAAATTTTAGGACATCCACCCAGGTGGAAATTGTGTGCTACAATTGCACCTTGATCAGATTTTGTGTGTCTATTGGGAAATATTTCCATCTCTTTCAAAATATGCCCCCTTTACCCCTCATAATAATTGATTGCTTCATCCTTCACTAGCTTCTCTTCCATTGGCTTCAGACCCCATTGTCGATTACTATTGGAAGGTCCAGTGCTATTTTGAGAGGAAGGACATTACGTCTTTTAGGACACGAGAATTTGTTTTCTTTGTTACCCCATGTGGACAAAACCCACCTATCCACATATATGCTTCTTTATCAAAACACATTATGTTTGATGCACTTCTAGTTACATTTGATTTAGATATATATTGTGTAAAGTCCAAAAATTACAACAAAAGATCTTGTTCATTTATTTTTCTCTCATCACCATTTGCACACATCCACTTAGCTAGTCAGACATCATAGGGGACCCACAGAACCCCTATCATTCCAGACGCTTGCTAAATCTCCCTCCTATTTTAGGAGGAGTTCACAGTCTCCCCAACTCACTAGCCCCACCTTCTCACACCCTTGTGAGTGCCACTGTCTTAGGATCAGCTTTGCTTGGTTCAACCCTACTTGGGTCCACTTCTCAAGGTCAAACACTCACTCGCTCTCCTTTACACGGAAGCAGGGGGGCACCTTCTCCTCAAGGGGGAAGTACAAACCCACCTAGTCCCCCTCAAGGGTCAGGTTCACAAAACACTCACACCATGGCTGAAACTAATCCTCCACCACCACTCCAGATGCCATATTTGGCCTCTCTCAACATACCAGACCTAATAAAACTCACAAATGATCCTATATTGCATGACCCCACATGCCCTGCAATGCCTACCAAACTACCTTCAGATATCCCCAAGTTTGAAGGAAAGGCAGGATATGACCCTGCCAACCATGTCATGACTTTCCACTTATGGTGCTCTTCCAACAACATTATGGATGATTCCATCCGACTACGATTATTTCAATGCACACTCACTAGCCCATCAACCAAGTGGTATGTAGACGAAAAATCAGGGTCCCATGTGACTTTCAAGTCTTTGGCCAAAGCATTTTTGACCTTCTTCCAATTACCAATCCGCCATAACAATGGTCTTGAACTACTCTCTAATTTTAAACAAACCTCAACCACACATATCACTGATCACATTCACGAGTGGCATCGATGACGTAGTTTTTGCAAAGAAGAAACCACCAAACAACAATGTCTTGATTGGTTTCTCAGATCACTTGTCTCTCTTCTCGGTAAATATGTGGCTTCCACCTTCCCTCAATCAGAAGAAGAAGCCATCAATAAGGCTCAACAATATGACCTCATCTATTCACAATCGGGATACTTGTACACAGTACTTCATGATCTCCCAAGGCCCGTGCCATTTGGCCAAGACAATCCTAGGATGTCTCACTCAACAGACAGATTGATTGGTAACACCACAAACCACAATCCAGAACCCCAACAACCACCAATGTATGGCACACCTCAATATCCACCGGCATATGGAGGAATCCCTTATTATCGTCCACCCCCTTATCAACAACCATACCCTATTGCCCTTCCTCCACCCAACAGTGGGCCACCACCGACACCCACAATACGCCCACCTATCCAAACAAGTTATGGTACTCCCTCTACCTCAACTTATACTCTAAGTACTAGCGAAAGTGCCACGCCTTCCTATGTACCTTACGGATCATTACCACAACATAATCCATACTTTCCATTTCCCGACCCTCCAAATCCCATGGCTCCACCACAAGAACACCCTCACGCTGGGTTGAATTTTGTTCAACCCTCTCCCATTCAACAATATCAAAATTTTGAACCACTAAATACGAAAAATCCAACCCATTAGTCGAATAATGCCAAAAAGAAAGGAAAAAATTAGAACAATAACAACCCAGGTCAGGGCGGAAATCACCCCCAACAGAACCAACCTACTGGGGGCAACCAGAATCAAGGGACTCAGAACCCCCAGGGGGGAAAAAACAACAAACATCAAGGGAAAAATAACAATAACCTTCGAACAAACTTCCTTTGTGCCCTTTGCGACAAGTTTGGTCACTATACTCATCATTGCCCCCAAATCGCTGATTTTAAATGGATGAAAGACTCTGTGAATGGACCACATCCTCCAGCACCGCCTGCCCCTCAGCAGGCCCCACAACAATACGTGCAACAACAACCCCCAACCCTGCTGCAAAACCCCATTCCACACCAAGGAGTGATAAACACCCAACAAGACATGTATCCTACCCCTCCACAGTTGGGACAATATCTCAATCCAAGCAATCCCATAGATCGTACTATCCTCCTCACTAGTGAGGAAGAAGTCCTTCTACAAACACGTAGCCGTCAATACAGTACACCCTCTGAGTGTCCTCCCATTCCCCCATAAACAATCCCAACACCAACGGGACCCCCTTTGATGATCCCTCGCCCTAACACAGAAACCCCTCTTTGCATCCCTCACATCCCATTGCGCAGGAATGCCCACAACCCTCAGGATAAGGTGGCTCATAATTACAATTTGGTCGATGACTTGGCACAATCCCCGACTGCCATGTCAGTCCCAGAAGTACTTCAAACTTGTCCCACTCAGAGGAAGTAATTACTTTATGCCTTGGGGGCAGTTGACCCTGCTGATACTCAACTCATCACATTTGATCTCGACAGCGGAGAACCTCGCCTCCCCGCTCTCATTACTTTTCAAATCCTCATTAAAATTCAGAACATTACAGTTCATCGATGCATCATTGATGAAGGTGCATCCACATGCATCATGTCCAAGTATGTATGGCAGAAACTTGGTTCCCCCGAACTCATACCATCTGCCATTACCTTAAGAGCTTATGACAGACGACCATCTTCTCCCGAAGGGCTCTTCCAAAATGTCCCTGTAGAACTCGGGGGAAAGACCATTCTCATTGACATTGAAGTTATCAATGCCCCACTTGATTACAATATCTTTTTCGGTCGTAGCTACATGTACGCTATGAAGGCAGTTGCCTCTTCCGTCTTTCGAACCATGATGTTCCCCCATAATGGGAAGATCATTACCATTGATCAAATTTCACATTATGAGCCTAACCCTTCTGCCAACATTGATAACATTCTCCCTTTCATCCACACTAATCCTAAGGCATACCCACTCATCAAGATGGGGCCCATAATTTTCAAAGACCCATCCTTGTTAGGAACTTACCATGGTGCACCACCGCTCATTCATCCTTTCAATCAGGTATGTGGCATCTTATCCAAAGTAACTGACATTGAGGATACCCTTCCTCCCAGTGAGGCTTCTCTTATATATGATGTCCCACTAGTCGCAGAGCTCATCCCTCAAGAATCTCCTGCGAACTCGTCAACTCCACTAGTTCATGATTTCACCTCACCCCAAGGCCATATCCCAGTTTGGGAGACAGTTCCCCAAGCCATTACTCAAATCCCCTTCTTTTACCCTCCACCAGGCATACAAGCTTTCCAAGTAGCCGCAACTCTTACCCTTCCCAATATGGTGCTGGAAATTCCATTATGGTATCTACATCCACCCGCCATGGTCCCTCAACCATCCCTCCCTTCTCAAACTGAAGG
This sequence comes from Picea engelmannii, assembly GCA_009831015.1. NCBI lineage: Eukaryota > Viridiplantae > Streptophyta > Pinopsida > Pinales > Pinaceae > Picea > Picea engelmannii. Next base: position 56,552 of record ML786338.1, on the reverse strand, counting down.
AATTCCGATGTAGATTCCAATACCTACTCCCACAGCACCACCAACATCCCCATGCACTACCACCGCTGCTACAGCTAGGGGTAGACATAAAAAGAAAGAGCCCACCGCTCCCCTACCCCAACGTGTCCAACCTCCTTGCGCACTATGTGAGAAAAATGGACACCCAACCAACAAATGCCCATCTCTACCCGAGTTATGTAACCTAATTAAACTCAATCAAACACCATCACCGCTTGTCACTTCATCAAGTACTACTGCTACCTCCCCTAACATAAGTAGAAAAGGATTGTGAACCAAATTTGCTTGCACCATATGTTCAGAATATGGCCATTATACACACCACTGCCCAATGCTACCTCAATTCTGACAGACATTAATAGCAGTACGCTAGAGCTTCTGGCATGAACCCAGTCCATCTACATCATCATCACCAAACGTCACTGACATCCATTATGTCACGACTTCAGTCAATGAACGTATGAGATGCCCTTGCTCTCTCTGCGAATCCTTAGATCATTTCACATATCAATGCCCTATGATCATTGAATACAACCAATGCCAAGTGACCCTGATTCAAACTCCTGCACCCCCTACAGAATCGATGATTAACCCTACCCCATCACCAGAGATTCTTCATATTATTTCTCCTGAGCCAGAAGCACTCCCTACTCCTCCATGGTTATTGGATGACTTATACGAGGATTTACCCCCAAATCCCCCGGTCATTTCCCCACGGAAATTTTACACCCAACTACCATTTATAACCCTCAGTATCTCGATATTTGGTTTATGTCGAGTGAACCATCGCAATCTCATTGTGTCATTCCCCCTACTTCTTAATCACCAGAAGACAACCACACGGTGACAGTCACCGATATAACTCTTTTAGATCAATTGTATTCTCGACAATTCCTCTGTGACGAGGACATACTCGAGGAATTAACCACCCCCGACTACCCATGGGATGCGATACACCACGGAGCGCTCTTCCTTTCACAGGAAGCCTTCATGCCTCCTAACCAACACCCCATATACGCAGTCGAAACCAAGGATTTTATCCCATCAGGGCATATTGACTGGTTCAACAACTCTATCCCTTCCCCTGATGCTTTTGAAGAAGGCAATATGGCCAATATTTCCCCTACCATCAAAATTGATATTTCCATCAACAATGGAGTCGTCGAGGAAATCACCATTGGTGCCACATGCACTCCTGAAGAAATCATCGCCCACAAAGCCCTCTTCCAAGAATACTGGGATATTTTTGCCTGGTCATACACATAGATGCCTAGCCTTGATCTCTCTATTGTCAAACATCGTATAGACACCTGGCCTGATATCACACTAGTTCGCCAAAAACAACGACCGCAACACCCATCCAAAGCAACGACCATCAAAGCCGATATTGACAAATTACGCGCTGCTGGGTTCCTCTACCCCATCGCCTATAGCTCATGGGTCTCCAACCCTATCCCCGTTAAAAAAAAATAGGGCACCATTCGTGTATGCATGAACTTTCACGATCTTAATCACGCCTGTCCCAAAGATAACTTTCCAACGCCTTTCATCGATCAAATTATCGACGACTGCGCAGGCCATGAGGCTTTATCCTTCATGGATGGTTTCTCTGGCTATAACCAAATCCAAATCCATCTATCCGATTAATACAAAACCACATTTACCGCCCCTTGGGGTACTTTTGCATATCGTGTCATGCCTTTTGGCCTAAAGAACACTGGCACAACTTTCCAACAGGCTATGACATACATTTTTCATGATCTGGCTCATATCATCCTCGCATACTTGGATGACCTCACAACTCGATCCAAAAAACGCACTCAACATCTTGATGATTTACGAATCATCTTCCAAAGGTTTCGTCAGTACAACATCCACTTGAACCCCCTCAAGTGCGTGTTCTACGTCACTATCGGGCACCTCCTCAGGTTCATCATTTCCCAAAATGGTATTACTGTGGATCCCCTCAAAGTCCAGGCCATCACATAAATTCCACCCCCTCAGAATTTATGCCAACTCCAGAGCCTAAAGGAAAAGCTAACTTTTTACGACAATTTGTCCCACACTATGCCACTTGAGCGCATGGTTTCCTTCACTTACTACGCCATGACATCCCATTCCACTGGGATGAACATGCCCAAAACACTTTCGACAATCTTAAACTGGCACTCTCCAACTCCCCTTTAATTAGTTCACCCGACTATAATCGTGACTATCTCCTCTACATATCAGCATTAGCCGTCTCAGTAGCAGGTGTTCTCATTCAAATAGAAGATGATGATAATGAGCATGTCATTTACTACATTAGTAAAAACCTCTCAGGGCCACCCTTGAAATACAATCATGAAGAGAAACTAGCCCTTGCAGTCATTCTTGCAGTTCAGAAACTATGCCATTACATTCTGCTTCGCACAACCAAAGTCATAGCATATTCCAACCCCATGCAATACTTGCTCAGTCGTCGGAAAATTAATGGTAAATTTTCCCGATGGATCATTATCCTTCAGGAGTACGATCTCGAATTTTCCACACCCAAGAGAAAGAAATATCGCGTCCTCACCGAACTCATCAAAGCCTTCCCCTCCGATACTACCAGTTCCCCCGTCAATACCAAATTCCCTGATAAACATCTCTTTTACATCACTTCGGATGATCCTTGGTATGACGACCTCCTCGTCTACCTATGAACCCAAAATTTCAGTAACCACCTCTCACGAGATGATCGTCAACGTATTCTCCATCAGGCCCCCCACTATCTCCTCATTGGAGATATCTTATATCAGCGAGGCGTCGACACCATACTCCATCAATGCTTGACTATTGACGAGGCCAATAGAGTCTTGAATGACTGCCACAATGACGCTTGCGGGAGACACCTCTCAGGGATGTCCACTGCTCAGAAAAGCATCCGCGCAGGTTACTTTTGGCCTACATTATTTCATGATTTCATCCATGCTGTGAAGTGATGTAATAAATGCCAGCTTTATGCCAACAAAGCACAAGAACCACCTGCTCTTCTACACCCAGTCATTACTGCAGGCCCCTTTTGTAAATGGGGGATTGACTTCATGACTTGCAACCCTCCGTCCAACAATGGACACAAATACATCATCGTCGTAGTCGGTTACTTCACAAAGTGGGTTGAATCTATGCCTACCTTCAACAACACCACTGACACCACAACGCATTTTTTCTTTAACCATGTCATATCCCGATTTGGAGTACCACTCCAACTAATCTCTGATCATGGGAAACATTTCGAGAATGAGATATTTGTCGAACTCTCATACAGGTTAGGATTCTCCCACGATTTCTCCTCACCATACTACCCTTAGTCCAACGGGCAAGTCGAAGCAGTTAACAAGGTTCTCAAGACCATGTTGCAGTGCACGGTTAATAAACATAAGACCAATTGGCATCATATGTTATTTTTCACGCTATGGGCTTACCGTACGGCTGTGAAAACTACCACTGGTTTCACACCATTTCATCTAGTCCACGGGGTCGAGGCCACTCTTCCTATCGAGTGCGAAATTACCACCTTACGCACATCAGTTGAGCTATTACCTGACACTGTTCCAATGGAGCAACGTTTTTTGAACTTAGAATCCCTGGATGAAGATCGAAAATATTCATTACAGAACAATGGGGCAGCCAAAAAATGGTCAAAAGCCACCTTTGATCGTCATGTCAACCTTCTCTCATTTCATGAAGGCGAGCTCATCCTTTCTTACGATATCGCTCATGATACCCTCGGCCATGGCAAATTCGAGTCATTATAGCATGGCCCTTACATTATCCAACATTACCTCACTAAAGGCGCATACATCCTGGCTTCCCCCAAGCGCCTCTCTTTCAAAGAACCCGTCAACGCATTGTACTTAAATAAATTTTACGCCTGAGCATAGCCATTCTACACTAGGTTATTTCTTTTGTAGTGTTTTTAATCTTTTTTCCATACCTCACATCTAAACTATCATTTGTGTTATTGACAGATGCCTCCTCCATCGGCCTACCACATCGGTTACTTTGACAACGCCAGCCGTTGGACACAGAATCTCGCTTCGGCTGCTTGGGCCCTCTATTCCCCCGCATATGAACTACTCCACTCCAGCGGCATATGTTTGGGCTCAGCAACCAACAACCAAGCCGAGTGTTTGCACCCTCTTCGTTGACTTGGTGAGCAAATCGAGGGTGCTTACATGCCCAGTTGGGTCTTGCTGAGCATGACAGCTGTAGAGGAAAGAGTTAGAGAAAGAAAAACAAAACTATAAGCAAGAATTAAACTAAAACAAACTAAAATTATGAGCATATGGATAAAGAAATAACAAACACAAAAAGACCAATATCACCAATGTTTTTGGGCTGATCTATTGATGAAATCAAAGCACAATGAAGAAAGGGGACTATGAGTCCCTTCTTCCTCCAAAGGAAGGCTCTTGGGCCCTCACAAACTTGCTCTCCTTACAATAAGAAAAAATGAAAATGATAGTAAAAGAAATCCTAGCACATCCACTCAATGGAGAGGTGGATAGCTCAATGAAATGGTGCCAATGTGTTATTGTCAAGGAGTGAGTCCTTAAAACAATCTAGGCAGCAAAACATTACATGAAATTCCTTGAGAAAATGATGTTTCTTCATGGCTTTTTATAGCATTGCATTGGGTGATTATGTAACTCCTTTGTAGTGTGAAGAGAGGGTCTTTAGGGCTTCATTAGGTCTTCGACCAGCCTACCATGCGGATTCAACTCAGATTTGAGGGTCAAATCGGCTTGGGAGCTGATCCATAAGTGGTTGGGAGGCCGACCAATTCAATAAATGCACCGTTTAGTAGGTGCGCGGGTTTTTGCGCCAACAACCGTGCATCGTGCGCGCATGGTACGTTCCTGTTCCGCGCATATGCGCACACACCCAACTTCTGTAAAACGCTCTTCAATTTTTGGTTACTTTGTATAGTTTTTGACCGTTTTGGAATGATGTGAAATTAATTCAGTGCCATGAATGACTTCATTACTGTTTGACAATGCTGAGTTCTTGTCGCCATGTGCGGAAAAAATTTCAGTGATAACAGATGCCCCCTGATGGATGAGGTTAGGAGCATACGTATAGCCGAAATCCATCAATGTTTCTTCTACTGAGAATGTTGTTGTAAGAGAGAGAAATAGTGGGATCGTTGAGAGCGATCCGTTGGAGAAAAAAGGAACTGGTAGGACCCGACCTTCTGAGAGTTGTGCAAGAAATAGAAAACTGTGTACAAACGAGGCGGGCATGCCCCATGCTCGTGTTTATGTAACTCTGAAAAAATATGACTGAAGTGTTGGTGTAGACAACTGCAGCGCCCTCGAGGGCGGTGATGATAAAGGCATAAGACAATTCTGAAAAGGAACATACTCTGAACCATAGGTAATGATCGTGGTAATAAGGATCGGTGATGATGCGGGCATTGATGGCCCTACCCAGTTCAGAGGTCTTCGGCAAATGATAGAAATAACTGCAATAGTCACAAAGTAAGACCCACCATAACATGAGAAAGTGTTGGCGTCGAATGTTATGGGGGCCAACGATAGCAGGGAGCAATGGTGTTTCACCTTGTGTCGTCCGAGATCTCTCATTGAATAGAGAATGAGAATCAAGATACTGTCGCCGTTCTGAAAAATGGTGCTGATCTCAACAAAAAGGGGGACGCAACTCCCAGAAGAAAAGGGCTTCGTGGAATCTACTGAGGTGAGGAAGTGGCAGAGGTACATGGACGAAGTCAAGAACGGGGAAGACTCAAGACTGCCCTTGGTTGGAGGATGTATGAGATGAAAAGTGGCCGCTACCGTGTAACAAGGTCGAGTGTCAGGGGGACAACAAGACCGATGATAAGTTGTGCCAGAGGCGTGACAAGGTGGACAAATTCAGAGGGTAGAGGTAAGTGATCTGTGGAGTACTCTGAAGAGATGGACGATGCCAGTGATGGAAGATGATAAGTGAAACTCCAACCAAGGGTGACATGGGTTGTGTGTGGCCAAAAGGAAGCAAGTCGCCAACGGGGACAACAAAAGAAAATGTAATGACTGGAAATAAAGGCATTTGTACAATAAATAATGAATAATTGTGGGGAGAAATGTACAAATACAGAAACAGGTGCCCCAGTGTGAAATGTGTGCCCCAGGGAGGGCATAATTTTCTTGGAAAACTGATGAAGGGTGGGGGCCCCATTGGTGAATTTCTGTATGAGGTAGGTGAAATGAGGATAAGAGCGCAGATGGGAAAACAGATTATGGATGAAATGGAGGGTTCATGATACTGCGGAGGTGCAGGTAAAAAATAATAGAACCGTAAAGAGATAAGCTGGGAGTCCATGTGGGAAAGCTTAGCAAAATGAGGAGAAGGAGTATGTGGCTGATTCACGACATGATGAAAGACTATCAGGACTCCCATTCCTAAGGAGTAAAGAACAACATGAGTGTCAAAAAGGGTCAAAAGGTGCTATGAATGGGACAACTCATGTGGGTAAGAATGCTACCGGGTAATAGTACCGAAAATGAAAATGGAGGTGTGGGTACTGCAGAGCCGGGAATGAGGATCCTAAAGGCCGATATCAGGGGGTGTGACTGGAAATGTAAATGCAATACAGCGGGAGAGACTACATGCCAGTGCTGAATATATACCTGAAGGGATGATGTCGATGACCGATGAGCAAGTACCCGCGCACATAACAACCAAGTACCCAAAGTGAACAATATCTGAAGAGAATTAAAGATATTAGCATGTATTTGACAAATGTGACAATGCGCGTGCGTACTTGACCATGATATGAAGAAAAAGGTTCCCCGGGGGCTCGGGATGAAAAGTGACCCAGGGACAACTATGATGTAGGTGGCGGGATTTTTGGGCAGGGCTGGTACGGGGGGCCGTACAGGGGTAATTAGGGGATTTTGTATAGGGTGTGGGCCCACATGCACGGGCGATTCGTATTTTTTGTATGTAAACATTCGGATGGCCTGATAGGCCTTATATATATTATGAGTATACATATTTTGAGGTCCTGATGTTGTCTACATGTGGTTTTTTTTGTTGATGATGATGATGATGTCTATTCTATCTATATGCTGTGACAGGATTTATGAGAGGTTTTATGTATGTGTAGCTTGATGTGATATATGCCAATCTAACACCATGTTAGCTATTTCATCTGTTGTTAGATTCAATTGTCGTGGAATATGTGTAAATGTAATGGAATCAAAATGTCGAGATAACAGTCTAACCTGCAGGTATTTGCGAAAGAGGCACGGATCGCGTACACGGTATACATTGTTGAGCTGGAGAACGACTAGTTGAGAGTCGAGGAAGACGCTAAGGTGGTGAATATGATGACGCTGGGCGTCGTCCAGGAGGCCAATGACCGCAGTGTATTCGGCTTGGTTGTTGGTTGCTGGTCCCAAACATATGCCGCTTGAATGTAACATTTCGTGTGAGGGGGTGTATAGAGCCCAAGCCACCGAAGCGAGATTTTGTGTCCAACGGCTGGCGCCATCGGCGTAACCAATGTGGTAGGCTGGTGGAGGAAGCATCTGTCAATAGCACAAAGGATAGTTTAGACGAGAGGGTAGGAGAAAAAAAGAAAAAACACTAAAAAAAAAAAAAATAACCTAAAGTAGAATGACTACTTTTAAGCATAAAATTTCTTGAGGTATAACCCATTGACGGGTTCTTTGAGTGAGAGGCCTTCTGGGGAGGCCAAGATGTATGTGCCTTTGGTGAGGCAATGTTGGATAATGTAAGGGCCATGCCAGAGTGATTCGAACTTGCCGTGGCCAAAGGTATCATGAGCAATATCATAAGCCAAGACAAGGTCACCTTCCCGGAATGACCGAAGGTTGACATGGCGATCAAAGGTAGATTTGGATCATTTTTTAGCTGCCTCGTTGTTCTGTAAGGAAGATCGACGATCTTAGTCCAGAGACTCCAAGTTCAACAAGCGCTGCTCCATTGGAGCAGTGTCAGGTAATAGCTCAATTGCGGTGCGTAAGGTGGGGATTTCACACTCGATGGGAAGAGTTGCCTCGACCCCATGGACTAAATGGAATGGCGTGAAACCTGTAGCGGTCTTTACTACTGTTCGATAAGCCCATAGCGTGGAAAATAACATGTGATTCCAATTGGTTTTATGTTTCTTAACCGTGCGCTGTAACATGGTCTTGAGGACTTTGTTCACTGCCTCGACCTGTCCATTTGACTGAGGGTAGTATGGTGAGAAAAACTCGTGAGAGAATCCTAACCGAGATGAGAGTTCGACGAAGATATCATTCTCGAAGTGTTTCCCATGATCAGAAACAAGTTGGAGTGGTACTCCAAAACGGGATATGACGTGATTAAAGAAAAAAAGCGCTGCAGTGTCAGCGGTGTTGTTGAAAGTGGGCATAACTTCGGCCCATTTGGTGAAGTAATCAATGGCGACAACAATGTATTTGTGACCATTGCTGGAGGGGGGATTACAAGTCATAAAGTCGATGCCCCATTTACAAAAAGGGCCCGCAGTAATGACAGGGTGAAGAAGAGCGGGGGGAGCTCGGGCTTTGTTGGCGTAGAGCTGACATTTCTCACATCGTTTCACAGCATGAATGCAATCATGAAACAAGGTAGGCCAAAAGTAATTGTCTCGGATAATATTTTGAGCCATGGATATACCCAAAAGATGGCCCCCATATGCGTCGCTGTGGCAGTCGTTTAAGACTCTGTCGGCCTCTTCAATAGTCAGGCAACGACGAAGAATGGTGTCGACGCCCCGCCGATATAGGATGTCTCCGATGAGGAGATAGCGGGGGGCCTGATGGCGAATACGCCGATGATCATCTCGTAATAGATGGTGACCGAACTTTTGAGTTCGTAGGTAGACTAGAAGGTCACCATACCAAGGGTCATCAGAAGCGATGTAAAAGAGATGTTCGTCAAGAAAGTCGGTTGATGGGGGCACTGGTGGTGTCAGAGGGGAGGGCCGTGATAAGTTCGGCAAGAACGAGGGCCTTCTTACTCTTAGGTGTTGAGAACTCGAGGTCATACTCCTGAAGGATAATGATCCAATGAGCGATTTTTTCGTTAACTTGGTGACGGCTGAGAAAGTATTGCATAGGGTTGGAATCTACGACGACCTTTGTGGTGCGAAGTAGAATGTAATGGCGCAGTTTCTGGACTGCGAGGACAACTGCAAGAGCAAGTTTCTCTTGGTGTTTATACTTAAAGGGTGGCCCTGAGAGGTTCTTACTAATGTAGTAAATTACGTGTTCACGATTTTCATCTCCAAGCTAGACGAGGACGCCGGCTACTAATACAGCTGATGCTGATACGTAGAGGATGTAGTCGCGATTATAGTTAGGTGCACTAATTAAAGGTGCATTTGAAAGTGCTGCTTTAAGATCGTCAAATGAATGTTGGGCATAGTCGTCCCAGTGAAACGGTATGTCGTGACATAGTAAGTGAAGGAAACCATGTGCGCGGATGGTGTAATCTGGGACAAAGCACCGAAGAAAGTTAGCTTTGCCCTGAAGACTCTGAAGTTGCCGTAAATTCTGAGGAGGTAGAATTTCAGTGATAGCTTTGACTTTGAGGGGGTCCACAGTAATACCACTTTGGGAAACGATAAAACCGAGGAGGCGCCCTGTGGTGATGCAGAACATGCACTTGAGAGGATTCAAGCGGATGTTGTACTGGGGACACCGTTGAAAGATGATTCGTAAATCATCGAGATGCTGGGTGCGTTTTTTAGATTGAGCTGTGAGATCATCCAAGTAGGCGAGGATGATTTCAGCCAGATCATGAAAGATGTATGTCATCACCCACTAGAAAGTTGCGCCGACATTTTTTAAGACGAAAGGCATGACACGATATGCAAAAGTACCCCATGGGGTAATGAATGCGGTTTTATATTGATCGGCTGGGTGAATTTGAATTTGGTTATAGCCAGAGAATCTGTCCATAAAGGAGAGAGCCTCGTGACCGGCGCAGTCATCGATAATTTGATCGATGAAAGGCGTTGGAAAGTTGTCTTTTGGACATGCATTATTGAGATCATGAAAGTCTGTGAAAACGCGGATAGTGCCCTATTTTTTGTCGACGGGTACAGGTTTGGAAACCCATGAAGTGTAAGCGATGGGGTAAATAAACCCGACCGTACGTAATTTGTCAATTTTGGCTTTGATAGCCGCAGCCTTGGATGGGTGTAGCGATCGCTATTTCTGGCGAACTGGCGTGATGTCAAGCCATGTGTCGATGCGATGCTCGACAATAGATGGGTCGAGGCCAGGCATTTCTGTGTATGACCAGGTGAAAATATCCCTATATTCCTGGAAGAGGGCTTTATATGCGGCGATTTCCTGAGGAGTGCAAGCAACTCCAATGATGATTTCTTCGACGATGCCATTTTTAATGGAAATGTCGATTTTGATGGTGGGGGAAATGTTGGCCATATTACCTTCTTCAAAAGCGTCAGGGGCAGGAATGGGATTGTTGAACCAATCGATAGGCCCTGATGGGATAAAATCTTTGGTTTCGACTGCGTAAATGGGGTTTTGGTTAGGAGGCATGAGGGCTTCCTTTGGAAGGAAGAGTGCACGATGATGTATTGCGTCCCAGGGGGAGTCTGGGCGTTGTAGCTCTTCGAGTATTTCCTCATCTCATTGGAAACGACGAGAATATAAGGGATCGTGAGGAGTGATCTCGGTGACAGTGTGGTTGCCCCCTAATGGAGAAGCAGGGGGAGCAATGCCAAGAGATCGTGAGGGTTCACTTGACATAAACCATATATTGAAGTACTGAGGGGTACCCGTGGTGGTTGGGTGGATAGTATCTACAGGGGAATGAGCAGGAGAGTTGGGGGGGTTGCGGGGTAAATCCTCAGAGACGTCTTTTAAGAACCATGGAGGCATTGGGAGTGCCTTGGGCTTAGGAGAAATGACATGAAGATCCTCGAGTGACGAAGTAATGTCAATTATTGTCTCTGAGGATCGGTGAAGCAGGGACAATTGAAGTTGCCTGTATGCAAGGATCATAGGACACTGGTATGTAAAATGAGTTAATGATTCGCAGAAAGAGCAAGGGCATCGCATATGTTCATTAACTGAAGTGGTGACATAGCGAATGTCAGTGATATTCGAAGAGGACGTAGCAGGGCATGGGTTGTTCTGGAAGTTCTGGCGTACGATCGCTAATGTCTGCCAAAAGTGCAGCAGCGCTGGGCAATGATGGGTGTAGTGGCCATACTCGGAACATATAGCACAAGCATACTTGGTCCTCAACCCTTTACTACTGGAAGGGTTGGTGGTAGTAGTGGTACTAGCAGTAGTGACAGGTGTTGTGGGAGTTTGATTGGGGGGAATCAAATTCCGTAATTCAGGTAGGGATGGGCAATTGTTGGTTTGGTGTCCCTCTTTCTCACATAGTGTGCAAGGTGGTGGGATGCGTGGATGAAGTGGAGCAATGGGATCCTTCTTCTTCCTTCTGCCCCCAGCTATAGCAGGGGGGTTAGTGAGTATGGGGGTGGTGGGGGTAAGGACAGGAATCCTCATGGGAAGTCCTTCCTGTGGGGGAAGGGATGGTCGGGGGACCATCTCTGGTGGGTGTAAATACCAAACTGGGATTGCTAATACCATATTGGGTAGTGTGAGCATTGCGGCTACCTGAAAAGCTTCGATACCGGGTGGGGGGTAAAAGAAGGGAATTTGGGTGAGGGGTGGGGGAACTGTCTCCCAAATGGGACTTTTCCCCTGAGGGGATGTGGACTCATGGACTGTTGAGGTCGACGAGTGCGCAGGAGGCTCTGGCTAGAGTGGTTCTGGGACTATTGAGACATCAGGAATGACTGAAGCCTCCTGAGGAGGAAGAACATCCTCCGTGTGAGTTCCGTTAGATGAGATGACACATACTTGATTAGGGGGAAGGAGAGGTGGTGCTCCATGGTATGTCCCTAACAAGGATGGATCTTTAAAAATCTCAGGACCCATATCGATGAGTGGATATGTGTCTAGGTTGGTGTGGATGAGAGGAAGAATGTTATCGAGGTTGGCAGATGGGTTAGGCTCATAATGTAAGACTTGGTTGATGGTCATGATATTCCCATTATGGGGGAACATCATGGTTCGAAATACGGAAGAGGCCACTGCCTTCATAGCGTACATGTAGCTACGCCCGAACAAGATATTATAATCTAGAAGGGTGTCGATAACTTCGATATCAATGAGGATAGTCTTGCCCTCGAGTTCAACGGGGACATTTTGGAAGAGTCCTTCAGGAGAGGATGGTCTTCCATCATAAGCTCGTAATGTGATGGCAAAGGGAATGAGTTCTGGGGAACCAAGTTTCTGCCATACTGTTTTGGACATGATGCACGTAGAGGCACCTTCATCGATGATACACCGATGAACTGTGATGTTCCGTATTTTCACTGGTATTTGAAAAGCGATCAAGGCGGGAAGATGAGGTTCTCCGCTATCCTGATCGAAGGTGATGAGTCGAGTGTCTGCAGGGTCGACTGCCCCCAAGGCGGAAAGTAAAGATTTCCGCTGTGTAGGACAAGTCTGGAGGACTTCCAAGACTGACATGGCAGCCGGGGATTGTGCTAAGTTGTCTACCAAGCTATAGTTATGAGCGTCCCTAGCTTGTGGGTTGTGGACATTCCTGCGCAAGGGGATACGCGGGATGCGTAGTGGTGGTTCGACAGAAGGGAGAGGGATCACCAATGGGGGTCCCTTTGGTGTAGGGTTTGTCTCTGGATAGATTGGATTAGACTCAGTGGGTGTATGATACTGACGATTACGCGTTTGCAGAAGAATTTCTTCTTCACTGGTGAGGAGAATTGTACGCTCTGCTGGATTGTTGGGGTTGTGGTATTGTCTCACCTGAGGTGGGGGGTGCTGTGTATCCTGTTGGGTGTTTATCACACCTTGATGTGGAATAGGATTTTGCAGCATGGTGGGAGGGGGTTGTTGCGCGTATTGTTGTGGTGCCTGTTGAGGGGCAGTTTGTGTAGGGGAATGTGGAAGACTACCATAATCTTTTAGCCATTTGAAATCAGCGATCTGGGGGAAATGGTGAGTGTAATGACCGAAATCACCACAAAGAGCACAAGGGAAAATGGTTTTAACATTATTCCGCCCTTGGCGTTTGCTATTATTTCCCCCTTGGGGGTTTTGGTTCCCCTGGTTCTGGTTGCCCCCATTGGGTTGGTGCTGTGGGGGTTGATTCCCGCCTTGACCAGGGTTGTTGTTATTCCTGTTCCGACCTTTCTTCTTGGCATTGTTTGATGGATGAGTTGGATTGGATGTATTCAACTGTTCAAAATTTTGGTATTGTTGAGCAGCTGAAGGTTGAATAAAATTTACCCCCGCATGTAGATGTGGGGGAGCCATGGGTTGTGGAGGACTAGGAAATGGGAAATATGGATTTTGTGGTGGTACCGATCCATAAGGTACAGAGGAAGGTGTAGTGATTTTGCTAGTACTATAAGATGATGTTGAGGGAGTACCACTGTGTGTGGGGATAGGTGGATGTATGGGGGGTGCCGGTGGTGGTCCATTGATGGGTGGAGGTATAGCAACAGGGTATGGCTGTTGATAAGGGGGTGGAGGGTAATAAGGAGTGCCCCCATATGCCGGTGGGTATTGAGGTGTTCCATACATTGGTGGTGGTTGGGGTTGTGGACCATGGTGTGTGGTGGCACCTATTAGTCTGTCTGCTGAGTGAGACATCCCAGGTTTGTCTTGGCCAAAGGGCACAGGTTTTGGAAGATCAGGAAGTACTGTGTATAAGTACCCTGACTGTGCATAAATAAGGTCATACTATTGGGCTTTACTGATGGCTTCTTCTTCGGATTGAGGGAAGGTGGAAGCTACATCCTTGCCAAGTAGAGAGACAAGTGATCTAAGAAACCAATTGAGACATTGTTGCTTGGTGGTTTCTGCTTTACACAAACTACGTCGCCTACGCCACTCATGAATGTGGTCAGCGATGTGGGTGGCTGAGGTCTGTTTGAAGTTAGACAATAGTTCTAGACCATTGTCATGGCGGATGGGTAATTGGAAGAAGGTTAAGAAGGATTTGGCCAAGGACTCAAAGGTCCCATGGGATCCTGATTTTTCTTCGACATACCATTTGGCTGAGGGGCCGGTAAGTGTGCGTTGAAATAATCGCAGTCTGATGGAATCATCCATTATGATATTGGAAGAACACCATAGATGAAAGGTCATGACATGGTTGGTGGGGTCATCCCCTGTCTTTCCTTCAAACTTTGGTATGTCTGAAGGAAGTTTTGTTGGCATTGCAGGCCATGTGGTGTCATGCAATATAGGATCATTGGTGAGTTTGGTGAGATCTGGTATGTTGAGAGAGGCCAAATATGGCATCTGTAGTGGGGTGGGAGGGTTAGCTCCAGCCATCTTGTGTTGTGAACCTGACCCTTGATGAGGACTAGGTGGGTTGGTGCTCCCTCCTTGAGAGGAAGTGGGTCCCCCGCTTCCTTGCAGAGGAGAGCGAGTGAACGGATGACCTTGGGAAGTTGACCCAAGTGATGTAGAACCAAGCAAAGCTGATCCTAAGATGGTAGCACTCACT
>ML786338.1:0-26918 GCA_009831015.1 Picea engelmannii | reverse complement strand
ACAATCCTTAGTATCGACGCACTAGTCAACAAAATTTTCAAGTGTTGTAAACTCCTTTAACAATCTGTAGTCCATTCAAATTGCACACCTTTCTTCTGTAGGGATGTGATTGGGTGTGGAATCTTTGAGAAGCCTTTAAGAAACTTTTTGTAATAACCTAGAAGTCCCATGAAGGATCTCACCTTTGCGACATTTCTTGGTGTTGGACATTCTTTAATGGATTTTATCTTCATCATGGCCACAACTATCCCTTCCTTGGAAATGATATCACCCAAATAATGAATCTGTCGCTAGTAAAATGAGCACTTGCTCAACTTTGCATACAACTGATTTTCTCTCAATACTTGCAGCACCATCGTCAAGTGTTGCACATTTTCTTCTTCAGACTTTGAGTAAATAAGTATATCATCCAAAAATGCAATGGTAAACTTATCTAAGTCCTTTTCGAAAACTCCATTCATCAAACACATGAAGACAACTAGTGCATTTGACAACCCAGATGGTAGCACCATGAACTCGTAATGGCCATACCTTGTTCTGAAGGTTGTCTTGTTGATATCTTCCTCCTTAATTCTTACTTGATGATATCCATATCTGAGATCAATCTTTGAAAATATATGTGCACCCCTCAGCTGGTCAAAGAGGTCATCTATTCTTGGAAAATGGTACTTGTTCTTTACTGTTACTTTATTCAATTTCCTGAAGTCAATACAAAGCCTCAACATACCATCCTTCTTCTTCACAAATAATAATGGGGCACCCCAAGGTGACACACTTGGGCATACATACCCCTTCTTTAGAAGCTCTTCAAGATGCATCTACAATTCCTTCAACTCTAGCATACTTATCCTATAAGGAGTCTTGGATACAGGAGCTGGTCCATGCATCAGATTTATAGAGAAGCCAATATCTCTTTTTGGTGGCAACCCTGGTATCTCTTTGAAGAAATCCTCAAATTCTGTTAGTACTGTGCAGTCTTCAACATTTGGCACTTTATTCGTAGGTGCCTCCTCCATATGTGTTGCAAATACTTGACATCCTTTCCTTTAGCTTTTTTTCAATTGCAAGCCTAAAATTTCTCTGATAGTTAAAGGTCTTGCAATGCCTTGAACTGTTTTTAAGTTTCCTTCCTCATTCAAACAACTAAAATCCTTATTGTAACAGTCTAGAACAACATGATGCTGGTCCAACCAATCCATACCAATGAGGTAATCATACGAGCCCAAAGGTATGATATTCAAATCAAATTTTGTGTGTATTCCATTCATTTCCATTGGAGATGTGGTAACCATCTCATTAATTATTCTTTTTTCCCCTATAGCTAACTACACCAACTAATATTTTCCAAGCTTGCTTCTTGACAATTGGAATCTTTCCACTATCTTAGGATCTAGGATCTAGATAACTATGAATAGCTCCTGAATCAATTAAAATAGCAATGGATTTTTCATTAATCTTACCTTCCACTTCAATCTTGTGTGACTAAAACTTGGCTTGCTTGTTATCCACGGTTACGTAAATCCTAGGTACATTCCTGCCCACGTCTTCAATTTTCGCAGCTTGTTGTACACTGTGCACAGTCCTCACTTTTTCACCTTTTCGAGGGTAATCTCTATACATATGATCTCCCCCACAACCCCAACATTGTATAGGTTTTTTCCTTGGTCTTTGATCCATTGTCTCAATCATTCTAGACTCCTTGAGAGTTGGTTTTCCTTGCGCTCCCCTTCTACCTCTGTTGCATCTTGATTTTCATCTTGTCTTCCCAAGCCTTTTGGAAAGTCGGTCTTCCTTTTTGTTGAGCGTAAAGACATTTAACACGCCTTATGGTTTCGTCCAATGTCTTGGGGTCATTATATTGTATCTTATCACTGATAAATGTTGGAAAGCCACTCAGGTACCTCTGAATTTTAACTTTCTCATCCATAATGAATGCAACATATTTCAGCAGCTCTCAAAATATTCTTTCATACTCATCTATTGTCATACTTCCAAGCTTGAGTTTAAAGAACTCCTTCATTTTATTTTCATAGTATCACTTGGTTAAGTATTTCTTTTGAAAATACCTTTTAAACTTCTCCCAAGTAACTTTATTCTCATCAATGTGTTGCACTTGCACAAACTAATCCCACCACATTGATGCTTTTCCCTTTAGATGATATATGAAAATTCTCCCTTTTTCCTGCGAAAAATAATTATGCAGCTAGAAGTACTTCCTCATACCCAATAACCAGGTCTCTACATCTTCATCCTTCTTGTGCTCACCATCAAAGGTAGGAGGCTTGATCTTATTCATTCCCCCCTATAACTCATCCACCCAGACCTCCTCTTATGTTTCCCGATCGAATATGGACTTGAGCTACCATGCACTTTCCTAAATGAATTCTTTGGTGAGTGGTGATGTTTCCTATCAACACTTCTTGTTTCTCTTCTTTCATCGTGAGACCTGTGATTCCTTAACTTGCTTGACTTTGTCTTCTTATCCATTTTATTTTCTATTCTAACCAAGCTTTGCATCAACTTAATATTGAATACATATTGTTGCTCCTTGGCTTTCATAAACCTTTCATTATCAAATTTGTAGCTTTGGACATCTTTTTCTAGTCCCTTTGTGGTTTCTACCAAGTTTACACACTCCTCCTTGGATTCTGTACTATCAACACCCATACCGATATACAATTCTCCACATTAATCATCATGGTTGTAATCTCTCTACACATATTCCATGCTTTTAACTCTCTGCATTGATTCTGTCTTGATCTAATCATTGCTAACTTTGCAAAATGAGTAGGCAATATGATTTGTTAGTCGAATTCATGCAACAACTTCATGTAAATTCTGCACCATTTTGTCATAATTCCTTTCTTCTGATTCCTTCGATGATTTTTTCATCCCAAATTCTAGTGCGCACATACACGCATCAATATTTTGTGCGCATTACAACTCTGCACCATGCACCAACAGTTTTTTGTGAACAATAACTCTACACTGTGTGACACCAATCCTTAGCGCGCAAGACAGTTTCATGATGATCTCTGACCCATACAAGTCCAGTGTTGAACCTATGGCTTCAATACCATTCTATAACGTACCGAGCATCCCTAGCTGGGTACCGCTACCACAAACTTCCCAAATAAATCTCTGATACCAATCTGTAATGTCCCTAACTTACTATTGAGAAACACTACTCCAAATCTAGTGCACAAATTCTACTCTATGACATTGATCTACTCAAAAGATACTTTGTAGTAATGTGCACAAACCCAAGCTGAGTTACACCACACATACTTTCCTCTTCTAACACAACTTATAATAGCGGAAGTAATACAACACAATTGCATGCAAAAGCATATTGAGCACAAAAACAATATTGTGTGCATAATCCACTCGAAACATGTGATCACTACTACATGTGCAACCAATCAGACGTCACACATAATTATATTCTTCTTGTGTGTGCAAACTGCATCCCCACATGCACAATGAATCTAGTCTCTTACGTGCATGAAGTATTTCCCTACGTGCATGGCCATTTTATCCTTGCCTCAGAGGCTCATGACTATTATTATAAGATTAACTTAATAGGAACAACTAATGACAATTGTCATACTCGACATATACGACTACAAATACTGAATATAAACATGACACTTACATGTACAAGCAACATTATACAAATAACAACAATATTCGTATGCAACATTATACAAGAGTTAAACCCATATAAGAAATAAATAATTAAGCACGCAGTAAATGAGACAAGCACATACATGACACTTGTCTTTTATGGAAAGTCACCAACTATGCCTAGAACTCAGATGCTCCTCCCAACCATAACTCTATTGCTCATAAACTTTCAACAATAGGTCACCATTGAGCTAGGGCTTAAACTCCACCAGGGAAAAATGATTCCTAATTCCAAGTTAAGGTCTAATAAACAATGGAATTTCTCTATCCTAGGTGCCCAACTGCTGCAACTAGCCTACCATCTCTCATTCCCCATATGCATATCCCACCCCAGTAAGTGTGCCCCTTCTCTGCTCAACAGTCTCTCGGCTCCTTGCAACTAATGCCCAATGCACTAGGGAACAATTCCTATCAAAAATCTCATCTGGAAAGAATGCTCACAGGCCTAAAAAATCGCTTCTTTGACAACAAATATCTCACCTGGAGAGAATGCTCATGGGCTTGACAATCCACCTCTTTGACAATAAATATCTCACCTGAAGAGAATTCTCACAGGAATGACAACCCACCTCGTCAACAACAAACCCTCTGGTTACAAGATGGAAACTCTCGTCCAGGCCTTTCTCGGCAAGTAAGGTAAAATGGTCATTTTTCTTTCTCATATGGATGAATGATTGTGAAAATGAAAGAATTCACCCATGCCTCTACTTAGACAGATGCAGGTAAATATAGCGTGGAAGTATGGATGGTAGGAGAAGAGAGATGGTCTGAATGATGATCGAACGAAAGAATCCACCTCGAGTACACTAAGGTTCAACAATATAATTGCATGGTCATAACTCGACACTTGTCACCTTCAGAATTATCTTTAGCCATTTGATGACTCGTTCCCATTTCTCGGGAACTTAAAATATCCATGAATTACACTTGTCAGAAATATTAATAAAAACTTCCCTTGGGATTATCCTCTCTCATAAACTCTATCCCCCTTATCCCTTTTCGGTGGACTTTACCCCCCCATCTCTTTTTGTCTGATTAGTATACATGCAACGATGTAATATTATAAATAATTTAAGTGTGATTACATTTTACAAGGATAGGCGCAATGGCCTTTTTGCATCCTGTATCACCGGCCCAATAACCACATAGGCACTCCGACCTCAAATACATACATACATACATACATACATACATACATGCATAAACTTGGTCCGATGTGCACTTCAAGGTAATTCCCATGCACTTACTCAAGTGCGTGCAACACTACGAAAACTAAACACTTTTCCTTTGATGTGCAAACCACACTTACTTACCCAAGTGCACACAACACTATGAAATGTGTGCACCCTTTCTTTGATATCCATTCTTGCACAATACTCAAGTGCACACAAAACCAAACTTGGTGCCAATGGCTCACCAACCTATATGTACAATTACAAATGAGGTTTGGATTAGGGATATTGCACATATTCCCAACAGTTGGTATCACATTATATTTATTAAAATTTAAAAAATACATTTTACATATTACATCGCTTGGTTATAGCCACATTCATTTCTACATTATGCATTAATTAAATTGGGGATTAGAGTGGGGATGTTACATGTTCAAACCATAACATGTAGGAGTCCAAATCACGATGTCATTTGTAATCTCGAGTACATTGCACAATTAAAAATGACATAATATTACTTGCAATCTTCGACACATTGCCCAATTAGAAATGATAGAGTTCCTTAGCTAAAGACTAAAGCACCAATGATACCAAAAATATTGCACAATTAGAAATGACATAACATTATTTGCAATTTTCAACACATTGCGTAACTAAAATTAGATTCATTAAGCTTATTGTTTTGTCATATTGTCATAAGCAGCCCCAAACCAATAAATGTGTTTTCAAATATTGAAATGAAAAGTTGTTAAAATTTGAAAAAAAATGACATAGTACATGTAACAGTAAAATTTATGTTTCCACTCTTAGTTAAAGAGTAATGTTTAAATATGTATTATAATAAATTAGATTATTATTTTACTATAATGAAATCAATTTTTTATAATGTATTGTTATAATTTTCTAATTGTGATATACACTTAATTAATTGTATTATTATTTTTTAGTAACAAAGAGATTTTGTTAGACATCAATATCCAACAACACTCTTTATCCTTTAAGCGAAGAAATAACTTTCTCACAATATTATGCTTTGAAGGAGTGAAAAACATGTTCTTCAAACATTGAAAACCAAAACAACCTCAAATTTGCACTTCTCTTAAGCAACTTATCATGAAATTTTAACATTTTTACCTTCATATTAATTGTTTTAAAATCAATTAAGATGGATTTAATCTTTTTTTTTTGATTATCTATATTTTAATTTAATCTAAATCTATTTTTCTATAAAACATTATTCTTACTTTTTTATGATAATACATTTTTAGGTGTTTGTCAAAGTTACTTTTGTAAAATCTTCTAAACACATTAAGCATGTGAACGCTTGTGAACCATAACAAAAAATGGCCAACATAACTTTGGAAAATGCTTGCCAACAATAAAAATAAAAAAAATGTTGGCTCACAATTTGTGTTTAGTACCACATGTAATGCAAAAGTGTGTTTGAGTTCTCAACATAGTATGGTTAACTAAAGAATACAAAAGTGTGTTTGAGTTCTCAACATAATATGGTTAACTAAAGAATTATTAGAACTGATAGAAAGAGTGTACAAATAATGGGGATATTTAATATACCAAGGTGTAGAATAAGAAGTCTCGATAGAAGGCTTTGGCTAAGTGCCAAGTAATTCAATGTGTGTCATCATATACAATTCATGCAAACCCTACCATCTCACGAAATCCACTAATCACTAATTGTTCAAAGTTTGTGAGCTTCCCCAACCTTGTTATTCTCTTAAGCTTGTGGCACTCTGAGACATCCATGTACCACAACCACATGCAATGTTCCACATCTAGTAACCCTACTATCGCATGGGATTTGTAAGGTACCAGATCTATTATAATAGTTGAAAACATAAATATTGCAGAGAATAACAACGGAACAACACAATAGATGAAGCCACATCACCAAAATAATACCTTTATTGATAGGAAACGATGTTCAGTTGCCTCTCCGAGGGGAAACCTATAGCAGAGAAGTGCTCTATTACAATAATTCTCAAGACAAAACTTCTCATGCCCTCGACTCCTATCTATAATAAATTTATCTATAAAAAGAACAATCTAGAGGAAGATCTTCTAGAAGTGAAAGCTTCTATTAGGTCTTCTTACAATTGACTTAGTCTTCCTTATTACCGGGCCTTATTAATATTGGCCTTTATTACATGGAAAATATATTATTCTACCTATGTGAGGGGTTAGGGAGGTTAGATCCCTAACATTCCCTCCCCCTTTAAAAAACAACCTTGTCCTAAAGGCTTGAGATGAGGAAATTGTTGCAGAATGGTAGTTGGCTCCCAAGTGTCATCTGTTGGAGTTGTATATTTCCACTCGACTAACATTTCCTTGATTGTGTGATGATGGAGACGATGCTCATGCTAATCCAAGACTACTTATGATTGCAACCAGATGAAGCCTTCTTCATCCAACTCAGAAAGACTAGTTTGAGTTTGGCACTTAGTTCCAATCACCTTCTTTAAGTAGGAGACATGAAAATATGATGGAGGCTAGAGCTTAAAATGGTTGGGAAAATATAACTGATAGGCCACCTATCCCACACACTTGATAACTGTATAAGGATCATAAAATTTGGGCTACATTTTGTAACAATGGTCATCCTTGAGTGAAGTCTGCTTATAAGGTTGCAGTCAAAGAAACACCTGGTCCCCTTCAAAAAATTGGCATTTTGAGCGACCTTGATCTACTTGTTGCTTCATGTGATTCTGAGCCATGACTAAATTCTTTTTGAGGGTATGAAGAATAGCCTCTCGAACTGTAAGAGTTTGGTCAACTGCCTGGACCTTCGAGACGTTGGACAAGTATGATAGAATTGAAGGTGGATTTTGTCCATATGTTTCTTCAAAAGGAGTCATGCGATTAGATGTATGGTAAGAGGTGTTGTACCACCATTCAACTAAGAGTAACCATTGAGCCCACTGAGTTTGACATTTAGAGGAAAAACACCTCAAATATGTTTCCAAACACTTGTTGAAAAATTTAGTTTGACCATCAGTCTGAGGATGATAGACAATGCTAAGATGCAATTGTGTGCCCTATAGCTTGAACAGATCTTTCCAAAAATTGCTGGTGAAAGTGGGATATTTGTTAGAAACAATAGAATGAGGCATGCCATGAAGCTTGAAGATATGATCCATGAAAATTTGAGCCACAATGGAGGCAGTGAAAGGGTGTTGCAGAGCACATAAATGAGCATACTTGGAAAGACGACCAACTACCACCATGATGACTGACTTATTGCCCAATTTAGGTAAGACAACAATGAAATACATAGAGATATCCCTTCAAATAGCGGGTGGGATCAGAAGTGATTGTAGTGTGCTCGGCGCTTTGGTTGTTTATCCCTTGTTGCATTGGCAAACATCACATTCTGCCACAAAAGTGTGAATGTCCTGATTCATACCATCCCAGAAAAAAGAACGTTTGACCCTGTCATAGGTTTTGGTAAACCCTGAGTGCCTAACTATGGGTGTAGCATGAAGCTCAAAAAGCACCGTGGATTTAAGTTGTGACTATTTACTTAAATACAGATGGACTTTGTAGTGAACCTCATCATTGTGCCACATGTACCTTGGATAAACCGGATAATTGTATTTCGATTGTTGGATCAAACTCGAAATTTTGGGATCTTTTAGCCATTCCTAGTGAACAACTTGGAGCCAATCTGGTACAATGAAGGAGAGGGGAAAAAATGGACCCTTCATCTTCATATTTTCTTAAAAGAACGTCAACCACCACATTGTCTTTTCCTTTCTTGTAAATGATCTCATAATCATATCTAAAGAGCTTAGTCACCCATTTTTGTTGCTCCAGGGATGAAATACATTGATCCATAAAATACTTGAGACTTTGATAATCTGTCTTAATTTGGAAGCATTACCCCAATAGATAAGGGTGCCAGAGATCCATTGCATGTAGAATAACCATCATTTCCTTTTCATAGATTAATTGGCCCAAATGTCGCTCTAACAATTGTTTGTTGGTAAAGCCCAAAGGTTGGCCATATTGCATAAAGACTTCTCCAATTCCTCTCCCAAAATAATCACATTCCAGGACAAAGGTATTTTTGAAGTCAGGAAGGGCCAAGACATAAGTGGTGCACATAGCTGCCTTCAAATCTTGAAAGAAATGATCAACTATTGGAGTCCAAGTGAAAGAATTCTTTTTAAGGAGAGCAGTGAGAGGTGATGCAATATTTCCATAATTCTTAACAAACTTGCAATAATATCCTGTTAAACCCATAAAACCACGCAATCTTTTGAGAGTCTTAGGGCAAGGCCAGTCCTTCATAGCTTCAATATTCTTAGGATCCACCCTGACACCTGCCTTGCCAACAATATGACCCAAGTACTCGACTTCCGAGGCTCCACGAGCACATTTATTTTGTTTGAGGAAAAGTTGGTGCTAAGAGAGTATATGAAGAACTCAATCCACATGAGTAAGATGGGATATCCAGGTTTTACTATAAATGAGAATATCATCAAAGAAAACAAAGACAAAATGACGGAGGAAAGGACGAAATACATGATTCATGAGGCTTTGGAAAGTGGAGGGAGCATTACACAAGCCAAAGGGCATGACCAAGAACTCATAGTGGCCCTCATGAGTTCAAAATGCGGTCTTAGGAATGCCTGCCTCTTTCATACATATCTAGTGGTAGCCAAAACGAAGATCAAGTTTAGTAAATAATTGTGCACCACTTAATTCATCCAAGAGATCATCAATGACAAGAATGGGAAATTTGTCTTTGATGGTGAGTTTGTTGAGGGTGCAAAAGTCAGAACACATGTGCCAAGATCCTTCTTTCTTAAGTACCATGACCACAGGAGAATAATAGAGGCTAGTACTAGGACAGATAACGCCTACGATGAGCAATTCTTGAACATTTTTCTCAATTTCATTTTTCTGGGAAAAGGGATGACGATAGGGAAAAATATTGGGAGGAAGGCTATTGGGTACGAGGGGAAGGGAATGATCATGAACACCATGGGAAGGAGGAAGTCCCGGGGGAGTGGAAAAAACAACTTGATTTTTGGAGATGATAAATTGGAGGTCAGGAGGCACAGAGGGTGTCTCGATGGCTTGAATGGAATGAAGTTGGTGAATAATGTCAGAATGACCTTTTCTGAGTAGATTTTTCATGCGATGGGAACTGAAGATCTCAGGGGAACCTACTGTGATTCCTTGGAATTGATACTGCTGGCCCTCTTGGTTGAATTGCATGGTGAATTCCTTAAAATCCATGAAAATGGGGCCCAGAGTCCTTAACCATTCAACACCCAACACAATGCCACAACCACCCATGTTGATAGAAAACATATGGGATTTCATGTGGTACTGACCAATTTGGAGACACACATTTTCACAACACCCCCCACATTTCATGGAGCCTCCATTGGAAATCATGATTTGAAAGTTGTTGACGACTCAGATATAGAAATTAGTTTCTTGGGCAATGCAACGATGAATGAAATTATGTGTACTGCCACTGTCAACTAGGATGATGACCTTCCTATGCTTAATGTAACCAATGAAACTGAGGGTTTGGGGAGTAGATAAGCTAGTGAGAGCATTCAATCGGTTCAACTTCTGGGGGGTCTGATGGTGGAGTCGGGTCAGTGTGTTTAGGTGATTCAACCACAAGGGGAGCCTCGACCTCTTCTTCAGAAACATCCTCAAAGATGGACATAAAAGTATTTTGTTCCTTACACTTATGCCCAAGAAAATATTTGTCATAACAATTATAACAAAGTCCCTTGAGTTGGCGTTCAACCATTTCTACCCAGGTCAATTTTTGGATCTTTAGTGGAGTGGAAGGAGGCGTGGGAGTGACTGGTTTAGGGAGAGGAATAAAGGAGGGTTTTCTCATTTGAGAAGAGACAACATGTTGTTCTTCCTTAGCTCTTTTAGTAGCTTCCACCCAATTTTGGGGGCGAACCATGAGGATGTGGGCACAAATATCATCCATGAGGCCACTGATAAAGCATTCTTGGAAAAAAGCATAAGACATGCCCTCTGTGCGGAAATCCAATCGCTCAAAAGAAGCAATAAAGTCTTCCACTGTGCCAGATTATTTCAACTTTTTCAAACGACCTAAATGGTTGGTTTCAGTGTCAAAGTGTTCATAAACCTTTGCAACAAATTGTGTCCAAGCCACATACCCTCGCCATGCATTTTTTCTCCATTGCCACCTGTTGGCAACATAAGTCACTCCTAGATTGTAGCAGGAGCAGAGCCCGACGCCCATCAGTTTATGTCACGATTTGTTTATAAAAGGGATGATCAAATGGAAGTAAACTCAGAACAATATTGTTTCAACTCTGAAACTAGGCCAGGCATGCATGGGCAAGTGAGGTCTTAGATAAACTTCAAACAGTGAGTTGTAATAAGGGTGAGTAGGGGGAAGACTTGTATAAGAAGAATGCAAGGGTCTGTCATAAACAACAAGTTTCTGACAGACTGTGGGAGAAAGAATCCAAACGCAAGATCTTCTTACATTTAAACGCAGAAAACCAGAGAATACAACGATGCAACGATAAATACTTTATCATAACACAATTGCAGTAATTCATGCGAATCAGTTGATCATGAACTCCCTCAGTATGAGATGAAAACTTAGATGGAGTAGGAAAACTATCTGTCATAAAACAAGAAATCTTACATACAGATGCATAACCAGAGAACTAGAATGGTTGTTAAAACTTTACAGTCAGGAGCTTTGCTCTACCATCGATACTTTGCAAAATGGAAAAACTGTCTACATATACTCAATGGAAAACCACAACAGCGAAACCAGGACACTGCATTAAAAACATTGCGTATGCATGCCCACTGACAATCTGCGCATGTAGTCTCTGAGTGATCGTGCACCTATGGCAGACACAATCGAGCTCCTGACAGTCATGTTGGCGAAACGACGTGCTTTTAATTCATCTCCAGACTTTCCCTTTATGGAAGAGATGATGTCTAACCACCACTAATTACCTTAATAAATGCTTCTTGGTATTGAGAATGATCTGGCCGGCTCTGCACCTTTGAGACGTGGAGGTCTTCTCATGCTGCTATTTGGGTTGGTCGAACGGTCTAATGGGTAGACATGGAGGCCGGCGTGAATATTGGGGTGCATAATGGGAAGTGGTGGATGGGTAGAGGGGTCATAGATTGCGAGGCTATGTAGTAGGGAAAAAAGGGCTACGACACCTGATGACTGGGCAAGGTGCCATGGGAAAAACGATAGGGAAATCGCAAGGCGGCAGGCCTGAGGGGAGGAGGAAAGGTGATGGGAGAAAGGGAGACACGTGGCAGCTTGGTAAGAGGATGATGGACTGATGGAGGGGCCACGTGGACGGAGTGAGAGTAGAAAAACAGCTGTCAGCAGATGAGGGGGTGGTACGATGGGAGGGGGGCCCCACGCTAATTAAAAAATAGAACGACTGATAAGGGTTGGAATCACCTGAGCGTTGTTGATCTGGGTGCTTTGATCTCGGCCGTTGGGAAGGTACACACCCGATTCCGGACCCCCCCACCCCCCTTATTAAAGGTAGAAAGGCAAGGGGGGTCTAGAATCGCCTGAGCATCGTTGATCCGGGTGCTTTGATCTCGGTCGTTGGGAAGGTGTGCGCCCGATTCCGGACCCCCCCCTCTTATTAAAGGTAGAAAGGCGGGGGGGCTCCGGAATCAGATGCTGACCGTGGATCTGGGCGCGTGGATCTCTGTTGCCCAGATTTGCTTGCTGCTTATCCATAGGCACATTTGCGCCCCAAACTTAGGGTAAGTGGGTTTTCACCCGCTTCTTCTCACTTTCCTCCTTCCTTACAAGAAATGTCGCTAACATTAGGCTCCATGGGGGATAGAGTTGTCCCTGTGATGCTCTAAGGACTCTTTTTGCAGATCCAATGCCTTACTTCTAGGCTATGGAGTCATTTATTAAGCCAAAAATAGAAAACAATATTTACAAAAACAAAGGAGCCGCCTGCGGCTTACAAAAAACATTTCTTTAAGAAATGCCCATTTACTGAGCCATTAAAAACTTCTTCGCCTTCCAAATCCTGCAACCTGTAAGTGTTGTTTGAAAAGACTTCAGAGATCTTGAAAGGCCCAAACCAGAGGGCATCAAACTTATTGTGTTTTCCCCTATCCTACCTGGGTGCATCCCATTTGAGCACCAGATCATCCAACTCGAAATCTTTCTTTCTGTTCTTCCTGCCAAAGGCTTGCTTGATCTTCTGTTGATGATTATAGGCCATGTTCATGACCTGTTGCCTGATCTATTGTACTTCCACCATCTGATGAATCCTCCTGACCATATGGTCAGGCTCTCCTTTAAGGTCCTGAAGGAATTTCACCATAGATAAAGCGAGCTGAGTAGGAAAAACAACCTCTGTTCCATAAACAAGTTGGAAAGGTGAGATTCCCAAGGACCTCTTTGTTGTCACCCGATCGGCCCATAGAGAAAATTTGAGCTTTGAATCCCAGGCCCTTTTATTGTCTTCCAATAATTTTTTAATGAGCTTGATCAGACTTTTATTGGAAGATTCCGCCAGTCCATTTCCTTGAGGATAATAGGGAGTAGAGTGAATTAGTGAAATCTCAAACTGTTCACAAAACCTAACCAAAGGTTCAGACCGAAAGGGGGGGGAATTATCAGTGACAATTTTTCTAGAATAGCCAAATCTGGCTATGATGTCCTCCAGAAAGCTGATAATTACTTTGTGAGAAGTACTCCTGGTAGGGGTAGCTTCTATCCACTTGGTGAAATAGTTTTTCGCAGTCAGG
Source organism: Picea engelmannii (assembly GCA_009831015.1). NCBI lineage: Eukaryota > Viridiplantae > Streptophyta > Pinopsida > Pinales > Pinaceae > Picea > Picea engelmannii. Next base: position 13,263 of record ML786338.1, on the reverse strand, counting down.
ATCCATCTGTATTGGCCACTTAAGGGAGGATGAATTTCTCTAATGAAGTCCAATCCCCACTTCTGAAAAGATGTTGAACCTACTATAGGCTTTAATGGCAGAGATTTTGATGTAGGAGCATCGCTCACTCATCAAGCGAGCCAGCGTGTGGAGCAGAAAAGACAGCTGGATAGTGCCAGCATCAAAATTTTGAAACACCTTGATATGTTGTGCCAAACATTAATTCGTTGATGTGATGAAGCGCACTTGTACATTGTAATGGACCTTGAGCCTTTAAGCTCACGTCCTTAGAAGCTAAGGCATTTAATAGAATTTATGTAAAGATAGATAGGAATTAATTGTAGATTTGATAGTTTTAGAATTCGAGAGGGCAAACAGAATATAGGCACCCTCCTTTGTATCATTGTATTATTCTAATTCATGCAAGCATTCAGAGGAGCAAGAGCAGAGCAGAGAACCTGTGTAGAACACCCATGTACAGATTGAATTAATAGAAAGAGTCTTTGATTCAGTTTCATGGTTTGTGTTGTTTCTCTGTGTTGATATTATGCTTATGAATGTTTGTTTCCTTTGTATGCATTTGCTTTTGAATATGCAGTGCATGTGTCTTCAGAGACTCATTGAAGTCTGAAGGAGACGAGAATGAGTTTCAATTGTTTCTCTGTCTGAGCCAGGAGATTCCTGCATTGAGTGCAGTGGAATTCATCCGCATAGAGTGCGTTGATGAGGCTAGACAATTGAACTCTTGTTCTCTTCTACCCAGAAGTTAAATTGGGTTATTCGAGCCGTGCAGGAGAAGCACAGGTCGAGACTGGAATCTCAGCAGTTAGTCTGAGTACAGAAAGGCAGGGATTGCTGTCGCTGCAAGTGCACAGAATCCGAAGGATCCAACACTTTGAGAGCTGTTGGAGGTCCGTTGAGAAAATCGTTGGTGAAATATCTGAAACAGTCAGAGGGACCAAGCTCAGGAGGGATAGTTCCATCGTGAACGTCACAGGAACAAACCCAGGTGAGATTCGAACTAAGAGAAGCCTTGGAGCAGGATAAATTCCCAAGGAGGAGAATTCACGGGCAGGGATCGCAGGAGGAACTCGTGAAATCCCGCTGATTGTTAGATCTAAGAAGAGCTGCAAGGGAGTTAACTCGCAGGCACAGGAAGAATCAATCCATCACATATCGGAGTTCGGCGTTTGGCGAGACAAGAGTTTCGTGCTCGTTGAAATCGCGAGTAGCGATTTCTCGAAATTACAGGAGTCGTTGATTTCCACGGGATGCGTGTCGAGAGATCCCAACATATCGGGGTTCGACATTCGAGGTTTTAAACACCAAGGGAAACTTGTATCGTGGATTCGCAATCCGCGAAATTCCGATGGTGACGTGGCAGTGTGGGACCACGAAGCTTAGTGGAGTACGGGTGGAGCTGTGCTGGAGCTCGAAGGCGAAGGGCCCAATTCCACACGTGTGTCGAAAATCGGCACATCGGGTATCGGGGTTTGCCAGTCCAAGTTGTTGACATCGTGGATAGCAATTTCCTGATAGGGAAATCCCTGACGGAAGTGGAAAGCGTTGACCGTTGACCATCGAAACTCGGGGTTCGGAGTTTCGATCTGCACTAGATTGTGAACAAGTTTCGCGATACCACGAAACCCGATTTCCCGAGAAGCGAAGGGAGGTTGTAGCAGGAGTTACTGTGGGTAGTGAAAACTCCTGAGAGGGAGTTGGAAGAGCTTTGACTCTTCAGGCCTGTGAGACGAAGAAGGTCCTGGTGAGAGCGGGTTGAACCGTGAGGGTTGCAATTTCGCATCAAGTGGTATCAGAGTGGGACATCTTTTGCTTTCTGTAGCAGAAGAGGAATAGGAGAAGACATAATGCCTCCCAAAAGAGAAAGGCAGTCGCCTAATCGTGAAGACAGGGACGCCTGAAGGAGAGGTAGGCCGGCAGGGAATCCGGAAATGGAACGACAGATACGAGATCTCAGGGTGAGACTCGAAGAGATGGAGACCACCCAAAGGCGCGGAGCTGGTGCAGGAGAGTTCAGTGATTCCGAGGTGGAAGAGGAAGCTGGACACTATGCATAAGAGGTCTCAGCAGAAGACGCATCAACGGAGCGATTGATCAGAGCTATCTCCAGGATGAGCTCAAAGACCAAGATGGACATTCCCATCTATGAGGGAAGTCTAAACGCAGAAGAGTTGTTGGATTGGATCCGAGCACTCGATACCTACTTCGATTATGAGGATATCGAAGAGGACAAGAAGGTAAGGCATGCAGTTACAAAGTTGAAAGGACATGCAGCCTTATGGTGGGATGAGTTGCAGGCGGATAGGCGCTGCAAAGGAAAACAAAAAATCAAGAGCTGGGATCGGATGATCGCTAAGATGAAAGCGAAGTTCATCCCCAGGGACTACCAGATCACTCTGTTCAAGCGAATGATGAACCTAAGACAGAAATTAATGACGGTGAAGGAGTACACCGAGGAGTTCTACAGGCTCAATATTCGAGCTGGTCATCGGGAGAGTGATGACGAAAAAGTGGCGAGATACCTGAATGGTCTGAGGTATGACATTCAGGATGAATTAAGCATGGTTACCATCTGAACAGTTGAGGATGCATACCAGATGGCTCTGAAAGCCGAAGAGAAGCTAAGCCACAAGCAAGGACAGCGAGGGCGAGGCAGGAGCCAGCCAAGAGGCAAAGCAATTGCCCAAGAAAAATTCCAGAAGCCCAAGGAGGATTGGAAGAGACCTCAGGGTAAGCTGGAGAGAGGTGGAACCTCACAGCAGAGGCAGCCACAAACTGAACAAAGGAAGCAATATGCTGAGCCGAGGAGGCAGCATACAGAGAAGGGTGGTGGATATGCTAATGCCAACACATTTCCTCGTACCCGAGGTAGAGGAAGAGGCCGTGGAGGAATCATCACATGTTTTACATGTGGAAAGGACGAACACAAAGCCGTTGACTATCCAGACAGGAAGATGGATAGAGGAGAAGCTCACATCACAGAGGCGCAGAAGTGTGATGATGAGGATGAAGACACTGGAAGTGGGAAGTCGCTGACGGTGCATAAAATTTTGTTAACACCCGAGAAAGAGGTGGAAGATACAGCTCAGAGATGCAGACTGTTCCGGACGACTTGCAAGACCAAGGGCTGGAAATGCAAGGTCATAGTGGACAGTGAAAGCACCGATAATCTCATTTCGACTGAGATGGTGTAAAAGCTGGAGCTGGAAACAACTAAGCACCCGAGTCCATATAAAGTCTCGTGGTTACAGAAAGGACACCGGGTAAGTGTCACTAAACAATGCTTAGTTAAATTTAAAATTGGGAATTATCACGATGAGATTCTGTGTGATGTTATTCCCATGGATGTATGCCACATACTGCTGGGTAGACCATGGCAGTATGATAGGAATGTGGTCCATGATGGGAGGATGAACACATATACATTGGAGAAGGATGGGAGGTCACATAGATTGCTTCCGATAAAAGATAAAGAAGTGAAGCCGGAAGTGAGCAGCACAATACTTCTCATGAGTGGGAAAGAGCTTCTCACAGAGATGGAGAAGAATGAAGATCCACAGTTCTTTGTTGTCAGGAAGCCGAGAATTGTCTTGACAAGCACAAGAGTGGACGACTTGCCAGAGGAGATTCAGGAACTGTTGGGAGAGTTCGCTGATATCATCATGGACGAAATACCTCGTTCGTTTCCACTGATGAGGAGTGTGAGTCATCACATGGACCTCATACCCAGAGCAAGCTTACCTAATAAGGACGCATACAGGTTGACACCTCAGGAGAACGAGGAGGTCAAAAGGCAGGTATAGGATGTACTGGACAAAGGACTGGTCAGAGAAAGTCTGAGTCCGTGTGCTATTCCGATAGTACTAAGTCCGAAGAAAGATGGAGGCTGGAGGATGTGTACAGACTCCAGGGTGATAAACAAGATCACCATCAGATACAGATTTCCACTGCTGAGAATGGACGATCTGATGGATTGCCTGAGTGGGGCAAATTATTTTTCAAAGATTGATCTCAAGAGTGGATATCATCAGATCCGGATGAGAGAGGGAGATGAATGGAAGACAACGTTCAAAACAAATGAGGGTTTGTACGAATGGTTGGTCATGCCATTTGGATTGACAAATGCGTCGAGCACATTCATGAGGCTGATGAATGAAGTCCTGCGAGAATTCGTTGGCAAATTTATGGTTGTATACTTGGATGACATACTGATTTTCAGCAAGACCAAGGCTGAACACTTGAGGCATTTAGCCATTGTGATGAGGAGACTACAGCAGGAGAAGCTGCTGATCAATTTGAAGAAATGATCATTCATGCAGATAGAACTCATCTATTTGGGTTTTGTAATCTAGGCGAATGAATTGAAGATGGATCCTGAAAAGGTGGAGGTAATCAGGAATTGGCCATCACCCGGGAATGTTTTCAAGGTGAGGAGTTTTCATGGATTAGCTAGTTTCTACAGAAAATTCATTCGAAATTTCAGTGGAATTAGCGCCGCAATGATGGACACCATGAAGAAACGACATAAAGTTTTTCATTGGACAACAGAGGCTAAAAGGAGATTCAATCTTTTGAAGCGGAAGATTACAGAGCAACCAATTCTAGTGTTGCCTGATTTTCAGAAAACATTTCAAGTGAAATGTGATGCCAGTGGGTATGCTGTTGGAGGGGGCCTGAGTCAAGATGATAGACCTGTTGCATATTACAGAGAGAAGCTGGATGATGCAAAGCTGAAATACTCCACATACGACAAAGAGTTCTATGCCATCATACAGGCATTGAAGAAGTGGAGGCATTACTTGATACCCAAGGAATTCGTTTTGTACAATGATAATCATGCATTGCAGTTCGTAAGTCAACAGGATAAGTTGAACCAGAAGCATGGAAAGTGGGTAGAGTACATGCAAAATTTCACATTTGTGATCAAGCACATTTCCGGAACTCCTAACAAAGTAGCTGACACTTTGAGCAGGAAATGTTTGTTACTGCAGGAGTTTCGAGTCAAAACCTTGGGTTTTGAAAATTTAAAAGATATGTATGCTGGTGATGCAGATTTCGGAGAGGCATATGAAGCAGCTGAGAATCCAGTTCTTAGGGATCGGAGTCCATGGCTGGAACATATGATCCAGGAAGGATTGATGTTCAGGGGCAATCAATTGTGCATTCCAGATTGCTCCATGAGGGAGAATTTGGTGACATAAAAGCACAGTGGAGGATTAGCAGGTCATTTTGGACATGACAAAACATTCGCAAAGCTGAGCGAATCGTATTTTTGGCTGGGGATGCGAGCAGATGTTAAAAGGTTTGTTGACAGGTGTCAGATATGTCAACATTCAAAAGGCCGAAAGCAGAACACAGGGTTTTATCAGCCATTGCCCATACCTGAGAGGCCATGGGAGGCGATCAGTATGGATTTTGTTTTTGGGTTGCCGAGGACACAGCGAGGAGTTGATTCCATCTTCGTGGTGGTAGACAGGTTCTCGAAGATGGAACATTTTATTCCGTGTCATAAGACCAGCGATGTGACCCACATCGCAAACTTATTTTTCAAGGAAATTATTAGATTGCATGGGTTTCCGAGAAGCATAGTCTCGGACAGGGATACTAAATTCATAGGTCATTTTTGGAGGACGCTATGGAAGAAGCTCGGAACTAATTTGGCTTTTAGTTCGGCTTACCATCCGTAGACAGATGGGCAAACCGAGGTGGTCAACAGGAGTTTGGGAGACTTACTGAGAGGCTTGGTAATGGAGCACCACAGCAGTTGGGACCAGATATTACCACAGGCAGAGTTCGCGTACAACGATTCGGTGAATCGGAGTACAGGAAGAAGCCCATTCCAGATTTTGTATGGAACATAGCCGAGGGGAGTTTCTGAGCTCAGGGAGTCAGGACAGGCTGAAACTAGCAGCGCGAGTGCTGAAGAATTCGCTGAAGCGATGGGGGAACTCCACGCGAAGGTGAAGCAGTGACTGATGGATGAAAATCAAGAATATAAGCGCAGAGCCGATCAGCGGAAGAGACAACTTCAGTTTGAAGTTGGGGACATGGTTATGGCACACTTAAGGAAGGAAAGGTTCCCAAGGGGAACATATAACAAGCTCAAGATGAAGAAAATTGGGCCGTGCAGAGTCCTGAAGAAGTTCGGGGAGAACGCATACGAGCTTGAGTTGCCAGATGGCATCGGGATATCTCCGATTTTTAACATTTCGGATTTATACCCATACAGGGCTGATGAAGCAGACACTGAAACTGAGGAACAAATGGTCCAGTGGCAGAGACAATTGCCAGTTGCACAAAAGCCGCAGATGGAGTGCATACTGGATAAAAGAGTAGGCAGGAAGACCAGGCAGAAGAAATATTTTGAATACCTGGTGAAATGGAAGAATCACCCAGTACAGGATGCTAGCTGGGAAACAGAGGAAGTTATACAAAAGCATGGGCAGACTGTGCAGGAGCTCATGGACAGGAGCCCATGAAATCTTTCAAGCCGAGGAGTATGATGCAGGAGCATCACTCACTCATCAAGCGAGCTAGCACGTGGAGCAGAAAAGACAGCTGGATAGTGCCAGCATCAAAATTTTGAAACACCTTGATATGTTGCGCCAAACATTAATGCATTGATGTGATGAAGTGCACTTGTACATTGTAATGGACCTTGAGCCTTTAAGCTCACGTCCTTAGTAGCTGAGGCATTTAATAGAATTTATGTAAAGATAGATAGGAATTAATTGTAGATTTGATAGTTTTAGAATTCGAGAGGGCAAACGGAATATAGGCACCCTTCTTTATATCATTGTATTATTCTGATTCATGCAAGCATTCAGAGGAGCAAGAGCAGAGCAGAGAACCTGTGTAGAACACCCATGTACAGATTGAATTGATAGAAAGAGTCTTTGATTCAGTTTCACGGTTTGTGTTGTTTCTCTGTGTTAATATTATGCTTATGAATGTTTGTTTCCTTTGTATGCATTTGCTTTTGAATATGATGTGCATGTGTCTTCAGAGACTGATTGAAGTCTGAAGGAGACAAGAATGAGTTTCAATTGTTTCTCTGTCTGAGCCAGGAGATTTCTGCATCGAGTGCAGTGGAATTCATCCGCATAGAGTGCGTTGATGAGGCTAGACAATTGAACTCTTGTTCTCTTCTGCCCAGAAGTTAAATTGGGTTATTCGAGCCGTGCAAGAGAAGTGCAGGTCAAGACTGGAATCTCATCAGTTAGTCTGAGTACAGAAAGGCAGGGATTGTTGTCGCTGCAAGTGCACAGAATCCGAAGGATCCAACACTTTGAGAGTTGTTGGAGGTCCGTTGAGAAAATTGCTGGTGAAATCTCTGAAGCAGTCAGAGGGACCAAGCTCAGGAGGGATAGTTCCGTCGTGAACATCACAGGAACAAACCCAGGTGAGATTCGAACTAAGAGAAGCCTTGGAGCAGGAGAAATTCCCAAGGAGGAGAATTGATGGGCAGGGATCGCAGGAGGAACTCGCGAAATCCCACTGACCGTTAGATCTAAGAAGAGCTACGAGGGAGTTAACCCGCAGGCACAGGAAGAATCAAGCCATCGCATATCGGAGTTCGACGTTTGGCGAGACAAGAGTTCCGTGCTCGTTGAAATCACGAGTAGCGATTTCCCGAAATTACAGGAGCCGTTGATTTCCATGGGACGCGTGTCAAGAGATCCCAGCATATCGGGGTTCGGCATTCGGGGTTTTCAACACCAAGGGAAACTTGTATCGTGGATTCGTGATCCGTGAAATCCCGACGGTGACGTGGTAGTGTGGGACCACGAAGCTTAGTGGAGTACGGGTGGAGCTGTGCTGGAGCTCGAAGGCAGAGGGCCCAATTCCACACGTGTGTCGGAAATCGGCACATCGGGTATCAGGGTTTGCCAGTCCAAGTTGTTGACATCGTGGATAGCGATTTCCCGATAGGGAAATCCCCGACAGAAGCGAAAAGTGTTGACCGTTGACCATCGGAACTCGGGGTTCAGAGTTTCGATCTGCACGAGATTGTGAACAAGTTTCGCGATACCGCGAAACCCGATTTCTCGAGAAGCGAAGGGAGGTCGTAGCAGGAGTTACTGTGGGTAGTGAAAACTCCCGAGAGGGAGTTGGAAGAGATTTGACTCTTCGGGCCTGTGAGACAAAGAAGGTCCTGGTGAGAGCGGGTTGAACCGTGAGGGTTGCGATTTCGCGTCAGATTTGAGCTGTTGCTTTCCCGAGAACTTTTGGCATTTGATACAAGTTCAGATTTCTCTGTAGACATCAACGAATAAAGTGGGCCAGTAATACCCAGCCCCGAGGATCTTATGAGCTATGGTCTTCCAGAAATGATGCCCCCCACAAAGGCCGTTATGGAAATCAAACATAACCTTCTGGGCTTCTTGCGGGTTCAGGCACCTTAAAAATACCCCTAGAGGGTCTTTCCAGTACAAGGCTTGGTCAATGAGGCAATATCTGATTGCCTTGAGCTTTAAATATCTCACCTTACTTTTTCCCATTCCATCAGGAGGCTTCAATTCTTGCAGAAATTACAAGATATCCTTGTACCAGGTGCATGCTGCTACTGATAAGGCACCCTGAGAATTCTTGTTGGATGACTCAGCTTGCGGATTTTCTGAATAGGCGTTGATGAAGCTAATCCCCAAGGCTTTGCAATTGGATTTAGCCAGCAGCTTGACTAAACCCTACCCCTTTATTAACTTGGTGGGCTTAATCTCCAGATCAAACTCCAGGATCTTGGCAATCCACTTACCTCTTCTCCCATCTATGTCGGGCTATACAAGGATGTCCTTCATAGAGGCTGAAGGAACGTATGCAGTGACCTTTGAGTGCAATACATAGACTCTGAAAGATTTGAGGACTTTCACCAAGGCATAGGCCTGATTCTCCATGATCTCGTACCGGACTTCTACATCTCTCAATGCCTTGCTAAAGAATGAAATGGGTTGTTCTTGCTCTTCCTCATTTTTCTGCAACAAGACCGCTGCTACTGTATCACAAGAAGAAAAAGAAAAAATCAGGAAATCTTTGGAATAATCAGGACTGATCAGCACAGGTGCCTTAGTCAATGCCTTCTTTATTTGGATAAAAGATTTTGTAGTTTCAACAGTCCATTTAACTTCATTTTCCTTCCTGAGCATGGTTGTGATGTGTCTCACCATCTCATCAAAATTTGAGACAAACCTCCTCAGAAAGTTAATCTTCCCTAAAAAAGACTGAACCTCCTTTCTAGACCGGGGAAGTGACAGGGTCTGAATCGCTTCTACCCTGCTGGGATCAATCCTTACCCCCTCAGATGATACTATACGACCTAACAGTTTTCCCTCCTTCACAGCAAACAAATATTTCTTGGGGTTTAAGGATAGGCCAAACCTCCGACACTTCAAGAAAACTTTCCTCAAGTGACAGCGGTGCTCTTTGTCTGACCTGGAGAAGACTGTGATGTCATCCAGACAGATCACCACAAACTAATCTTTCTCCCCAATGAAGGCTATATCCAAGGCTCGTTGAAATGTTTCTTCTGCATTCATCAACCCAAAAGGCATCTTGGCATACATGAATGTGCCCCAAGGAGTGGCGAAGGCCATTTTTTCTCTGTCCTGGGGCATGACTGATATCTGGTTATAACCAGAAAAACCATCAATCATGGATATCCTAGATGCACCAGTTACCCTCTGCAATATGTGTTCCATGTTGGGCAGGGGATAATTATCTTTCCTTGAGCTCCTGTTCAGGTTCCTGAAATCAACACAGAGTCTGATTTCTCCACTTTTCTTCCTTACTGGGACCGAATTAGCCACCCATTCGAAATATCTCAAGGGGAAAATGATTTGGGAATCTATCAATTTCTTGACTTCTTTCTCCATGACAGGTAGCAACATGGGATTTATCTGTCTCAGCTTCTGCCTGAATGGCTTAGCCTCTTCTTTCAGCGAGATTTTGTGCTCAATGACAGATGTGTCATAAGTCTTGAGGTCTTCATAGGCCCATGCAAACAAATCAGCAAATTCCTTTAATAGCTCAGTATATTCTGCCTTCTGTTCATCAGTCAGGATGCTTGATAATTTGACAAACTTAGGCTCCTCTTGTGTGCCGATGTTGCACTCAGATGAATCAACATCTCCTCCTGAAATCTTACCTTTTACTGCGACATCATTCTTGTCGAACAGTCTTTCTAAAGGGACTAGTCTCCTCAGAATGTGATTACTGGGCAATTGAACAATATGGTGATTAACAATTTTATTCAAGAATACCTCAGAGGGAGGGTCACCTTCGAGATCAGGATTCTGATCAATGTGCAATGCAGAGAACTCATCGATAGACCGAAGAAACTTTTCGATTTCAAGATCGTCCTCGAATACCTTCCAATGCTTTATGTTGTCTAGGATGAATGGTCTGTATCTTATCTCGACCTCACCATTGATCTTCGGTGGCAGGGGGATCCTGAACAGACTAGCTGAGACCGCTAAGGAATTGGCCGAGGTATTCTCTTCCCTTGGGACAAAAGCAATGTTGAAAGAAGAGAATAAATTATCAATCAGGTCCCATACCTCATTTATGTAACTCCTGAGCTGAGGATGCTTGGCTCAATAAACATTCCTGACCTATTGGATTATCAATTCCGCATCTCTGAACATTGCCATCTCCCTTATTCCCATTTCTTTTGCAGCCCTCATACCCAGAATAAGAGCTTCATATTCTGCCACATTGTTGGTGGTTTCAAATTCCAACTTGTATGATAGGGATATGGTCTCTTGACAGGGCGATATGAAAATCACTCCGGCGCCTGCGCCTATATTGGAGGAAGCTCCGTCAAAGAACAACTTCCAAATAGAGGTGGTTGGAGGGGGGATCTCCTGATTAAGAATGGGATACTTTTTGATCTGTAAAGGGACCTCGGGAGTTTTAGTGATCTGTAACAAACTAGACCCTAAATCGGTGTCAAGTGCAAAGATGGAGTGATTAGTGGGGTTTGCTTCATCACTGACAATATAGGCTAGCTGGGATTCTCTGTACAACCTCCTGTGTTCCCCTCCGAAGACTGGAATGGTGGCATATGTGAGATCCATCTGTAATGTTCCTCCAAGTCTTTTAATCCAAGACCTAGACAACAACATGCCAAACTTGGGGGGAACATCAGCTACCACAATGTCCATGACCACACTCTTCATTGGCAGTTGAAATAAAGAGACCACTAGATATTTGATGACTCTAAGACATTGCACCCTCCTTGAATCAAAAGAGTACAAATCATGATAGGCCTTTGTCACTTCCAGTCCCAGTTCTTTCATGACTACTTTGGGCATAAGGTCATGGGAAGCTCCTGAATCCATGAGGCAATTATGCAATACTTTATCATGTATGTTCAGGGAGGTGTAGAAGGGAGTGGATGAATCATCTCTATCTTCTACCATGGGACCTAGGATGACTGCCGGCTTCTCATCTTGAAGGTTCACTAAGTCAGAGGGAGGCTGGGGGGACTCAGATTGTAGCAGCTTGGAGAGGGATCTTTTGAAGTCTTCATTTTTAACTAGCTCTAAGAGGGGGACGGGAATTCTGATCTTATGAATTTCATGCTCAAAATTAAAGGAGTAAATAGGCTTAGGAGCTTCCCTTACCTCAGAGACAGGCTCTTTGACTGCTAGCGAAGCATTCTGAGTTTTCTTTTCTTTAGTAGTGGTTGCTGCAGATTTAGTAGGATTTTCTGCTATGAGGGGTTGGTCTTGGCTGTCAAAGTCTCCTTCTTTCTTTTTTGACCCGAGATTGTATCTGTTAGAGGTATGACCGGCCTTTTCTCCTTTACCTAACTCATGGATTTGAATGTTCATTAGGGATTCTTCATATGCAGACTGAGTCAAATGGGGAAAAGGAGGAGCTTCTTCAACACAGTGAATTTCGGGGTCAAACTCATCTATCTCCTCCCCTCCCTCATGAGTAACTAGGTTATTTTGGAGAGGGGTTTGAATCCTTTGATCTTCCCTATCTTTCCCCTTTGGTTCCCTTGGGAAGGCCTGTGGTCCATTGTTATTAGGTCTCTTGAAACTTCTACCATCAACATTCTGGGGATTTCTGTACATGGGCTTCCCTTCTAACTCCCACCTTTCCATCCTGGCAGAAAGTGATTTTAGTACTCTAGTTGTCTCATCTGTTTGAAGGGGCAGGGCAGAGGGACTAGATGAGGAGGCTTCAGGCCTTTTCCTGGGCATGTTCCTATTAGTAGTGTTTCTGAGTCGTTCAACGTCCAATATGTTAGATTCTACCTCCATGGCTGCATCCTGCATGTGGGTCAGGGTGGTAGCTCTTCTCTCCCTCAGCAGTAGGCAGAAATCGGGATCAAAAGCGCTAGCATAAGTGATCTTAGCCGAGGATTCTGAGGGATTTATCTCAGCGGGGATTTTATTATACATTTTATTAAATCTCTTAGAGAAGTCAGAGACAGACTCTCCTTCTTTTCTCTTCAAAGACCCAAACTCTGTCATGTAATACATGAAGTCTTTTTTGTCTCCTCACTGTCTCAAAAAGGCATTATCCAAAGCTTCGATCCCATCAATAGATCCAGGGGGCAGGGCCTTAAACCATTTTCTAGCCTTGCCTTGGAGACTATGGACAAAAATCCTCATTCATACGTCTGCATGCATGATAACACTATCATCTATGAAACTGTAAAAGGCTTCTAGGTGTTCTTCTACAGTTATGTCCCCCTCACCTGTAAACTTGGGTAGCTGCTTAAGGTATCCATCTGCTGGGAGGGCATTGAGAGGTTGTGGTAAGACAAGAGGAGCATACCTAGCAGCTATTATGGCTTCCATTCTGGTCATGGGAGGGTTTGCTCCTGCCATGGGAATATTAGGTGGAGGAGAACTTGGAGGAGAAGGAGCTCGAAAAGGGGATATTGGAATGGGAAACAATAGGGGATTTAGGGAGAAGGCTAATGGGCTTGAGTCAGTAGATGCTTCTCTTTGCACAGAAGTGGCAACAGTAACCAGAGGAGGAGTGGTAAAGCTAGGCGTGGGGAAATATTCTGTGGTCCTGAGTCTACACCGAGGTACAGCTTCAGGGGAGAGGGGAGTGACGAGGATTTCTCCCTCCAATCCCAGACCAAGAGGGGAAAACTCAGTAGGAACACTCCCGAAATTCAGGTAACGTGAAACTTCAGAAAGAGGTTTGCTAAGAAACTGAGGAGGGGAAAATGGAGTTTTTACGGAAGGAGGTGGGGAAATACCTGGTTTAGCGGTGAAG